>OZ037770.1:13460641-13465641 GCA_964035545.1 Bugula neritina | reverse complement strand
TCATCGCACCTCTTTGTCGCGCCAGCTGCAATAGTAGTGTATAGTTGCTTAGCAACAGTGCTTTTACTAGTAAAGTTGTGACTAGTTAAATTTAGCGATAACGAAGTAGAAAATTTCCGTTAATAAAATAATTATAATCAAATATGAAACATTTAAATTTTGACAAATTTATTAGCTAAACAAAAGCTAAAGATTTAGTAGATTTATGTTTAACAACAGTTGGACTGTGAAAAGAAATGAAAATGACACGTAAAACTGCAATGCCCTGGTCGTGCTTTTATATCAAACTCAAACTGATTACTTTTTTTTTCGTAGCCTTTCATTACTCAAATTCTACTTATATTTTTTGTTGTTACAAAATAAAAAATTAAAATGACCTGTTTTATAGTAGTTTTTCTATGAAAGAACTATAGCTAAGATGTTTCAGCTGGAACAATTATAAAATAAAATAGAAGTTGGTAGTGTCTACTTTAGGTGAAATGATTCAGTTGCATCAGTTTCAATTTAACTACATTTTAACTTTTTTTCAAGTCACTGCTACTCATTGTGCACATCCACTCAGTTGCTTACGAGCATCTTTGTATTCAGGATCACAAAGAGCATGCAGCTGGTCAAGCTATGATAATTTCTATAAAAAACATGTACTTCTGTCATGAAAACTGCTTGAAATAATTTTAAGATGCTGCTGACTAGCAAAATAATATGCTTCCTACAAATTTGCTTATTTTAATTAAATAATATTTATTATTATTAATATTACTAAAATATTGATTATTTAATTTAGTTACAATGCCGCAATGTTTGCCATGTGAATTATGCCCGCGCTTTTTGCTTTTTGAAATAAGCCAATGAAGTGCAATCAGAAAAAATTCGTCAGCTGAAACCTAGCTGGGTCAGGTTCCAACGAAACTGTGAAAAGTCGATCACGTGATCCAAAACGAACAAACTTTTCTGCTGTCAGACCAATCAAAGAACGCTAGTTTGGCGCAATTGACGCAATTGTCCGATCACATGATCCAAAACTAACAAAATTTGTATTCGTCGTGCCAATTTGGTCCGCTATAATTCGCCCAATTATTTTGAATAAGCTATTAGGTCTATTATTTGGTCTCACACTGTCATTATTCATTCCCATACCCTTATTTCTCTTCCTTTTACGCTCATTATTCAGTGCCATACCTACATTGTGCACTCTCATACCCCTATTATTTGCTCTGTTATAGACATTATTTATTCTCTTATGCTTATTATTCTCTCTCATACCCCTATTACTGTCTTGCTTTTGCGCCTGATTTTGACTCACTAGTATTTGTGTACACGTCACAATGGTTGAGTATATGCCAGTCTATTCGGGTCACACTACTAAGCTCCACCCCATTTATCAAATCTGATTGGATAACTGTAATGACACCAAGAGTAATAATAAATGCTGGGTGGTTGCCTAGGTTTAGTTAGCCATTCTTCATTCATAAGTATCAGTCTAGGAGTGAACAATTTTCACCAGAATGTTGTGCAGTCAGGTGCAGAAATGGAGATTTTGACAGAAAATTCCTCATTAATAACATTTTTTTAGAAGCTCTTAGCTTCTGTTAGATGAGCCCTACCGGTTACCAACATATTTGGGAGTGTAGAACGCTAAGGAGATAGCTGTTAGACAAGGACTGGCTAGTTTATTGTATTTGTTGACAGTGTTAGACAGAGCTGTTAGAATTTCCCAATGCTTAGTAGAATTGTTGGATTTTAATGGTTGTATGTTGTATAGTAAATTCTTATATGTGGTTTCCAATATCTCCATTACTGCACCTACTTCATATTGTGCAGCTGTAAGATTCTTATCTTAATCTCAATCTTGTATAGATGTAACAAAAAATATTTCTGAAAGTTAAGAAAATTCAGAATAATTCATACTTATAGGACTAGCTATATAGAACTTACAGAACTTAGTTATATTAGCAAAACAATATGGGCTTGGTTTTGCGTCACTTGAAACTTACGAGATAATCACAGGAGAAGCAATTCCAGAAATTATCAAAAATTTTAAATACATAAGCTACAGTTAGTGATGATTATAAATAAAATAGAACACCGAAATAATAGCAGTTAATCTGATAAAACTAGGGTAATCCCTAAATAATTTTTCTGCATTAAACAATAATTGCAACATTCACTGTCAAAATTTAGTGTTATGCATAATTTATAAATGTGTAGTATAATGCCTTTAAAATTAAGGTTACACTTACTATACTTAAACAAAAATAGTTTGTTGACAACTATCTTTTAACTAACCTGAATATATCTAGAGGGCCATTATGTAAAGCTAAACAAGTTTTTGCCAAAGCCAGTCTTTGAAAGTAATAAAATATTTTAGGGCTTAGATCAGGAGTGTCCAAGCTTTTCAGAGTAAGGGCTAAAGAAATAGAATATTCTGTTGCGAAGACCACAAATTGTAAAATTCAGTTTGAGCTTGTGGCTATACAGCATCAGGTTTTTCAAGTTGGTTAACCCCAAATTCCTATTAACCATTCAACAATGGTGTCCCAATAACTGCACGTTTCTTAGTACGTGTAGATATAAAGCATTAATTGCAGTAAGTAATTTTTCTTTCTACAATTCATATACATAGCAAAATGATTTTACATATAAATGTTTAACAGCCTGACTTAGACAGTCAAAGTATTGTACGCGCACTTACATACAGTATAATCTTAGAATATCATATAATTTAAAAGGGAAACTCTGTCCAAAAATAGCTCCCTGAATAATTTTAAAGCAATTCCTATTTTACTTGAGCTAATTACTGCTATAAGTTACTGCTTCACGTTTAAGTAAGTTACTCTTAAAAGTTTTATGCTTCAGAGGTTATTGCTGCATTATTCTATACAATAGATTTGAAGCAACAAAAATTAGAATTATTTTCTTACAATATTACGCAATATCGGTTCATTTGAGTAAATAGTAATATTTTGTAAACTAATCAACAATAACCTTTTGACAGGTTGCAGCAAAGTTTACATTTAAGTTTCAATTTACTTACACTGATACCAGGTTCTCACGAAAATTGGATGGTAGTCAATATAAGTTCAGGTATAAATTTGGCCTATATAACTGGTTCATACTTTTGGAACCAGTTCAATGTAAGTTTTAATTTTTATCTTTTTGTGCCATGATTAGAAAATGATTGGTTATAGGCTTAGGGCTGCACTGCACAGAATGAAGTTTAGAAGGTGTAACTATTTTATGCAAAATAATGAAAAAATAAATGCAATGTTTGAAATGACTAATTCTTCATAGCTGCCTCACACCAGAAGCATCGTGGCGAGTGTTGCAGGATTATGTTTGCTATACAAGTTACCTACATTTCTCAATGAAAACCCACCTCATATAAATTATGTAATCAGAAATACGCACATAGAGTAACAGTCAATTTTACATAATCAGTAAGAAAGCTATGGCTATTAATAGGAAGGTATGCATTAGTAGCTGGTTATAATACTTAATATAAGGAAAAGCACCTGGCTATAATTGAAAGAACAGTACACAAGCATTAGGATAATTATAGGTTTACTGGGGCATACACAGTTTTACCCCAATGAGCAGTTATAATCTGGCAACCTCCAAATGCGCTGCAGGTAGAAAGTACTTGGCTGGATAGTTTTAAAAAATATTTTATGACTTTTGAATAAAATAACCAGCTGAAATCCGTAATTTTTAATAAGTTACCCAAACTGGATGAGAAATACAAAGAAACACATTACTCCATTAACTTTAAAGTCACCTATAACATTTGAGCTGTTGGAGTTTATCATAAAATTTCTTTTTAGCTTTTGACATTAGTTTTGTTGTATTTTTTACTTGCTACAAAGACTTTCGGCTATTATTAGATTATTTAATGACATTTTTTCAGCATTTTCTATTTTTAAAGGCACTTTAAACTGACAGGGGACCACAAATTCAGCTAGTCAACCATTTCATATAGGTATATTTCATATAGCAGCTATTTATAATCTAAAAAACCCAGACTGAAATCATAAAACTGTTGCTACTTGCTACTTGAACAGTTTTTGGCTGCTGTGCTGTTCTTGTTGTGGTATCCTTGATATAATAATAATAACATTTCATAAATTAAGTTTCGTTAGTTAGCTTACTGACACTTTGCTGCCAATTTATTGGGTAACCACAAAGCAATTCAACCTGTTGTTATAATATATCATTTAGTTCAATCATCATTTGCAAAAGCCATTTAGCGTATAAAATAAAGATCCACCTCTGACTTTGGGTTGTCACATATTTCAACAGCTATGAGTCACCAATTTTTCTCGTATTTTTAGCACTTGTTTTGTCACTTTTCACATTAAGATGTTACTGTTTTTTATCCTCATGACTATTCTATTAAGTGTAACAAGGCGGATTGCGTGTATGTGAAAGAGTAAAATGCTTTATTCTGCACTGACTGCACTCACTATAACAACTAGCTGACTGCTTTACAATCAAGCACATTCTAATATTGCACTCAAATGCTGACTAAGAAAATAAATGCCTTAACTTTTCACATAAAGAGTAAAAGAGATATAAACACTTAACCAGGACACAACGGTAAGAACCCTCAGGAAGCAGGGTTCTATTCAGATATTCACATTTACTTTCATATATTAGCTGTTCTCACAACCGCGTGGTGTAAAATATTTCTTACTTATATTAACTCTCTCCTAGAAAGGGTAAAAGAGTTTCACAGTGTAAACGGTGTGAACAACTTTGGTGGAAAATAAGCTACACTAAAAATACACCTGTATGAAACTTCACGTCAATCTAGGCAGGCAGTTACACTTACAAAACCTGGTAAAATCGACCGGCAGCTCGTAATTTATTAATGGTTTGTTGCATTTGAAGTTAATAAAAGTAACCGACTGCCAATTTTAGTATTTTTGCATTGAATTTAAGAGCAAATATTTAGCTTGTCGGCTAATTATTTAATAAGATTGTTTACCTACAATTATCTGTAA
>OZ037770.1:13358141-13455641 GCA_964035545.1 Bugula neritina | reverse complement strand
GATGCCCATCGTTTGTCTCTTCTAGATGATAGATCAATAAACTGACGTCAACCTTATTGTTCAGATGACCAGGCTGGTTCTTTTATCTCTTTGAGAATATATTTAATCAATTCTGAACCAAGCAAACGTGATATGTATTGATTTCGTTTCATCCCTGACCTCAAATTGTTTGCCAGTGCGTGAGCATTGAAAGCAAAGTTTTGTGCAGCCAGAACTATATGTTATTAAATGTTTGTTTTAAACTTGAAGGAAATTTGGTTGTATTTTAGAAAAATATGTATTGCTAAATATATTATCTTTAAGTCAAAATTCAAACATGGAACTGCTAACATGAATGTGCTCACAGTGGTAAGAGTAAAATATGGAAATTATGTGTTGATTTCATGCAATCAACATGTTACTGCAATCTTTCTGACCACAAATTCTTTAGTGAGTCTACTTTTAGCGCTTTTAGGGCATTATTGAAAGTTTAGTGAGTAATATTTGCAACAAAAGATGTTTAGAATTGGCAAAGCTACAAGTAGCTATTCATGTTTTATTTTTGCTGGAAAGATGTGCATGTACCGGGTTGCTCTACCTTGTAGCAGAGTTTTATTTCATTTTGCAAGAAAATTACGTTTAATCTGTATAGCACCTTAGCAATATGTAGCAATTGAGTGATTTTAAATAAAAATGAAATAAATAAACAAAAGAAAAGGATAAATAACTTTAAAAAAGCAACAAATAAATAAAAACTATTAATATGATATTGAAATACCACTGAATGGCAGCTTTAATACAAAAGCTAATTATCTTTGCAATTATCAATTAGTATCATTTCAATCTTAAGCATGAGCTAGTGGCACCATTGCAAATCAATAAATATTATGCAAAAACAATGTATGCAAAGCCATGCAAGTTCATCTTTGTGGTGTTTTTTTTTGTGATCATAAACAAGAATTTTGCATAAATAGAAATATTGATGTTTGGTTCAATAATCAATAATGAAGAAAGAGAGGTAGCTTTCTCCCCACACATACTGAAGACTGCTGAGCAAGAGGGAACTTGTTTTCTTTTCGTTGTGTAATGGCAGCTTTGAGTAACTTCTCCAAACTCGAAATGATTAGGATTGCAAGCCTTTGTCTACTTGTTGGATGTCTTTCTGTGTGTGCCGAGGTTTGAGCTCTGTGCATTAACTTATGTGTATACAATTTTTTAAAAAATATATCGTTTTTAACAGGTAACTTTTTTTATAAAATGTTTGTTATCTCCTGTTTTATCTTACAATCAAAATAAATTTTTATTTGAATATCCATCTTGCAAGTTAATAGAATAAAATTTAAAAGTTAGAAAATTTTGTTGATCTGTAGGTATATTGAAATACGCAATCATATGCCCTATGAGCCTATACGTACTATATACTGTATACTCATATACTGTATACTATGTCTATATATATATATATATATATATATATATATATATATATATATATATATATATATATTCCTATGCCCTTATACTAGCAGTCGAGTGAGGCTAATTGTTTCTGATTTTACATAAAGCGTCAAACCAGAATGTTGAGCAAGAGACCATCAGACACATGCTTGGGCGACGTGAGATTTGAGATGGTTGTGCCATCGTTTGTGGAGTGCATACCAAAGTGCTTCGCTATGGAGGAGTCATGCTGGGGCGTCTCCTACATCGATAATACCAACACATGTATCGTCTCTCCCACAGACTCACTCATATCTTGTCCGGTTAACGTCACTGCTAGAACATACACAGTCGCATGGGAGCCTACCACTACCACAACAACAACTACAACTACAACTACAACAACTACACCCACCACAACCACGACGACTACAACAACCACAACAACCACACCAACTACAACGGTTGCTTTACCATTTGGTAAGTGAGTCAGCATAAACCAGGCTGTTTTGCATTCTATCCTGTACACTTAGGTCTAATAAAAACATAAGACTAACTTATGTATACTTTAGCTTTAAATAACTTTTAGGTTGAGCTCATCCCTGAGACCTAATCTAGCTGAACTGCAAAGGATATTTTCTCCTATTATTTATATGCATATTTTAAATAATTTAGATATCATATAAAATGTATAATAGAGCATATTAATATGCTATCATAATGCAATGTTAGTGCTATAAAATAATAAATTTGATTTGTCAAAATGTTTATTATTTAGATTCTACAAGTGCAGTATATGACGCCTCTCCTGTGGTTTATGGCAACCAGGTGCCTGCGCATGCAGTTGATGGAAATTGGCACACCGATGCCTGCTTACAACAGGCCGCAAATAACGTACGTTCTGTTTTCTCTATTTTATTATTGATTACAACATATGAATATATATATATATATATATATATATATATATATATATATATATATATATATATATATATATATATATATATATATGTATATATATATATATATATATATGTATATATATATATATATATATATGTATATATATATATATATATATATATATATGTATATATATATAAACAGGTATACGAGAAACATTGTTGATTTATTACTTTATTAGGTAAAATGACTGTACTGATATTTCGGGTACCACTGTACCCATCTCCATTGCTACTCTGAAGATGGGTACAGTGGTACCCGAAATATCAGTAAAATTACTTTACCTAATAAAGTAATAAATCAACAATGTTTCTCGTATACCTATTTATAATCAAATTGCTAGCTCGTAAAGATATATTTAAATATATATATATATATATATATATATATATATATATATGTATATATATATATATATATATATATATATATATATATATATATGTATATATATATATATATGTATATATATATATGTATATATATATATATATATATATGTATATATATATATATATATATATGTATATATATATATATATATATATATATATATATATATATATATATATATATATATATATATATATATATATATAAAGTGAACAATAAAATTCGACTTAGAACACTCTATTACTAATAGTTTCATATGCATTGTATATACACAATCTTCAAATGAAATATTAAGATTCTATCTGATGATTGTGTATATACATTGCAGATGAGACTATTAGTAACAAAGTGTTTTAAATCAAATTTTATTACTCATTACTTTTGTAAATAAAATATATTTATATATATTTATATCTGTATTTAAATGTATATAATATTTACTATCTTGTTTTAGGTAAATGCATACATTGTGATCCAACTGCAAAGCACAGTCAGCAGTGTGACACAGGTTATAATAGAGGGCAATCATGATTATGGTAACAACTTTTACATTGCACTCCCTTGACCACTGCTACATTAGTGTTACTTTTACTATTTTTATATTAGGGCTTGTCACTTTTATATTAATGCTTCATTGGTGTTGTTTGCGTAAAATATTTTCGGCAGATGTATTTCAAGAGTGCAGCTAAAGTAAAAGCTTTTAGTAAATTGAAAATAAACTTTTAAATCTACAATTAAAATGTTTAGTCTCATGGCAGAATAGTTTAAGGCCTGTAGCAATATTACTACATTTAATAAAATCCTGTTTAGAATTTGCTTATCTCTTTTATATTTTTCATGTTTTGTCTTCCTATTGTTGGTTAGCAAACCAGATAAACAAGTTGACCGTGACATATGGGGCATCTACAAGTAACCTTGACAACTATTTTGGTAACACTGGAGATGCATTAGCAACCTCCGACACAGTCACTGTAGAGGGTACCACTTTTGGTCTTGTCAAATATGTAAAAATTCAAAGAGATGACAATGGATGGTGTTGCATGAGAGAAGTTGAAGTATATGGAACTACGGCTCCCCAACCTGTTGTTTTAGCATTTGGTAAATAAATCAACATAAATCAGATTATTTTACATTCAGATCTGTACATTTACTGAATAGAAAAACAAAAGGACAAACTTTCGAGATTAAATTTTAGCTATAAATAAAAGGTTCTATTGGATTGAGCTCATCTCTGAAAGCTAATTTAGTTGAACTACTGGAAAGATAAATTATTTTTTTAATATTTTGCATATTTTATATAATTTATATATCATATAGAATGTATAATAGAGTATACTAATACGCTATAATAATGTAGTGTTAGTGCTAGAAGATGAAAATAATAAATTTGATCTGTCAAAATGTTTATTATTCAGATTCTGCAAGTGCAGTATATGACGCCTCTCCTGTGGTTTATGGCAACCAGGTGCCTGGGCATGCAGTTGATGGAAATTGGAACACTGATGCCTGCTTACAACAGGCCGCATACAATGTACTTTCTGTTTTCTCTATTTTACTATAGATTACATTATATACATATATATATATATATATATATATATATATATATATATATATATATATATATATATATATATATATATATATATATGTATATGTATATATATATATATATATATATATATATATATATATATAGATATATACATATACATATATACATATACATATATACATATATATATATACATATATATATATATATATATATATATATATATATATATATATATATATATATATATATATGTATATATGTATATGTATATATGTATATATATATATATATACCTCAATCTGTGGACAGCAGCTGTTTCGGGGTTTGTCCCCTCATCAGCACAGAACAGAGTACCATGGCCCACACCTTCGCATTAGTAGAAACTTATGTTTCTACTAAAGCATATTTAAAAGGTGTGTAAACTCAAGCCAGAGAGCTCAAGTGACTCTAGGGGTCACCTAGGAGTCACGAGCCTTGCAAAATGCTAGCAGCTTGAGTTTGTGACCATGGTGAGAGAGCTCAATCACTGAATGTCATTGCTGAGCATTAAGTATATATATATATATATATATATATATATATATATATATATATATATATATATATATATATATATATATATATATATATATATATATATATATATATATATATTTATATATATATATATATTTATATCTCAATCTGTGGACAGCAGCTGTTTCGGGATTTGTCCCCTCATCAGCACAGAACAGAGTACCATGGCCCACACCTTCGCAATAGTAAAACTTATAGTTTTACTAAAGCATATTTAAAAGGTGTGTAAACTCAAGCCAGAGTGCTCAAGTGACTCTACGGGTCACCTAGGAGTCACGAGCATTGCAAAATGCTAGCAGCTTGAGTTTGTGACCATGGTGAGAGTGCTCAATCATTTAATGTCATTGCTGAGCATTAAATGAGAGCGTAATATCTCAATCTGTGGACAGCAGCTGTTTCGGGATTTGTCCCCTCATCAGCACAGAACAGAGTACCATGGCCCACACCTTCGCAATAGTAAAACTTATAGTTTTACTAAAGCATATTTAAAAGGTGTGTAAACTCAAGCCAGAGTGCTCAAGTGACTCTAGGGGTCACCTAGGAGTCACGAGCATTGCAAAATGCTAGCAGCTTGAGTTTGTGACCATGGTGAGAGTGCTCAATCATTTAATGTCATTGCTGAGCATTAAATGAGAGCGTAATATTGATATGCATATAGTGTTTACTATTTCGTTTTAGGTAAATGCATACATTGTGATCCAACTGCAAAGCTTAGCCAGCAGTGTGGCGCAGGTTATAATAGAGGGCAATTATGGTTATGGTAACAACTTTTACATTGTACTCCTTTGACCACTTTTATATTAGTGTTACTTTTACTATTCTTATATTAGGGCTTGTCACTTTTATATTAATGCTTCATTGATCTTGTTTGGGTAAAATATTTTTGGCAGATGTATTTTAAGAGCGAGGCTAAAGTAAAAACTTTTACTAAATTGAAAATAAACTTTTAAACCTACAATTAAAATGTTTAGTCTCACAGCAAAATAGTTTGAGGCCTGTAGCAATGTTACTATATTTAATAAAATCCTGTTGAGCATTTGCTTATATTTTTTATATTTTTCATGTATTGATTTTTATTTTCGTTAGCAAACCAGATAAACAAATTGACCGTGACATATGGGGCATCGACAAGTGACCTTGACAACTATTTTGGTAACACTGGAGATGCATTAGCAACCTCCGACACAGTCACTCTAGACGGTACCACTTCTGGTATTGTCAAATATGTGAAAATTCAAAGAGATGACAATGGATGGTGTTGCATGAGAGAAGTTAAAGTATATGGAACTATGGCTCCCCAACCTGTTCTGTTAGCATTTGGTGAATAAATCAACATAAATTGTATTTTTTTTAAATTCAAATCTGTACATTTACAGAAAAGAAAAACCAAAGGACTAACTTTCTTAAATTTTAGCTCTAAATAAAAAGGTTCTATTGGATTGAGCTCATCTCTGAAAGTTAATCTAGTTGAACTACTGGAAAAATAAATTATTTTTTTATTAATATGCATATTTTATATAATTTATATATCAGATAGAATGTATAATAGAGTATAATAATACGCTATAATAATGTAGTGTTAGTGCTAGAAGATGAAAATAATAAATTTGATCTGTCAAAATGTTTATTATTTAGATTCTACAAGTGCAGTATATGACGCCTCTCCTGTGGTTTATGGCAACCAGGTGCCTGGGCATGCAGTTGATGGAAATTGGAACACCGATGCCTGCTTACAACAAGCCGCATACAATGTACTTTCTGTTTTCTCTATTTTACTATAGATTACATTATGTATATTATATATATATATATATATATATATATATATATATATATATATATATATATATGTAATGGTGTGTAGTTAGAAACTGAAAAGAGCTCAATGCAGAGCGGAGCAAAGTGACAAAAGTAATGAACGATAAAATTTGATTTAGAACACTTTATTACTAATAGTTTCATGTGCATTGTATATACGCCATCTTCAGATAAAATGTCAACATTTCAAATGAAAATTGTGTATATGCAATGCACATGAAACTATGAGTAATAAAGTGTTCTAAATCAAACTTTATTATTACTCATTACTTATATATATATATATATATATATATATATATATATATATATATATATATATATATATATATATATATATATATATATATATATGTATATATATATACGTATATATATATATATTTATGTATATATATATATATATATTTATTTATATATTTATATATTGATATGCATATAGTGTTTACTATTTCGTTTTAGGTAAATGCATACATTGTGATCCAACTGCAAAGCACAGTCAGTATTGTGACACAGGTTATAATAGAGGGCAATCATGATTATGGTAACAATTTTCACATTGTACTCCCTTGACCACTTGTACCTTAGCGTTACTTTTACCATTCTTGTATTAGGGCTTGTCACTTTTATATGAATGCTTCATTGGTCTTATTTGGGTAAAATATTTTTGGCAGATGTGTTTCAAGAGTGCAGCTAAAGTAAAAACTTATACCTAATTGAAAATAAACCTTTAAACTTACAATTAAATTGTTTAATTTTACAGCATAATAATTTGAGGCCTGTAGTAATAATACTACTTCTAATAAATTCCTGTTTAGCATTTGCTCATCTTTTTTCATATTTTTCATGTTTTGTTTTCCTATTTTTGGTTAGCAAACCAGATAAACAAACTGACCGTGACATATGGGGCATCGACAAGTGACCTTGACAACTATTTTGGTAACACTGGAGATGCATTAGCAACCTCCGACACAGTCACTCTAGACGGTACCACTTCTGGTATTGTCAAATATGTGAAAATTCAAAGAGATGACAATGGATGGTGTTGCATGAGAGAAGTTAAAGTATATGGAACTATGGCTCCCCAACCTGTTCTGTTAGCATTTGGTGAATAAATCAACATAAATTGTATTTTTTTTAAATTCAAATCTGTACATTTACAGAAAAGAAAAACCAAAGGACTAACTTTCTTAAATTTTAGCTCTAAATAAAAAGGTTCTATTGGATTGAGCTCATCTCTGAAAGTTAATCTAGTTGAACTACTGGAAAAATAAATTATTTTTTTATTAATATGCATATTTTATATAATTTATATATCAGATAGAATGTATAATAGAGTATAATAATACGCTATAATAATGTAGTGTTAGTGCTAGAAGATGAAAATAATAAATTTGATCTGTCAAAATGTTTATTATTTAGATTCTACAAGTGCAGTATATGACGCGTCTCCTGTGGTTTATGGCAACCAGGTGCCTGGGCATGCAGTTGATGGAAATTGGCACACCGATGCCTGCTTACAACAGGCCGCACATAATGTACTTTCTGTTTTCTCTATTTTACTATAGATTACATTATATACATATACATATACATATATATATATATATATATATATATATATATATATATATATATATATATATATATATATATATATATATATATATATATATATATATATATATATATATATACATATATATATATATACATATATATATATATATATATATATATATATATATATATATGTATATATATATATATATATATATACATCTAAGAGCTCAATGCAGAGCAGAGCAAAGTGGATAAAAGTAATGAACATTAGCATTTTATTTAGAACACTTTATTACTAACAGTTTCATGTGCATTGTATATACGCAATCTTCAGATAAAATGTTAAGATTTGATCTGAAGATTCTGTATATACAATGCACAGGAAATTATTAGTAATAAAGTGCAGTTGTAAATCAAGTTTTATTACTCATCACTTTTGTAAAATAAAAATATATATATATATATATATATATATTTTATATTTTTATATTTATATTTATATAATATTTACTACTTTGTTTTAGATAAATGCATACGTTGTGATCCAACTACAAAGCTTGGCCAGCAGTGTGGCACAGGTTATAATAGAGGGCAATCACAATTATGGTAACAACTTTTAAATTGTACTCCTTTGACCACTTTTACATTAGTGTTACTTTTACTATTCATATATTAGGGCTAATCACTTTTATCTTAATGCTTCATTGGTCTTGTTTGGGTAAAATATTTTTGGCAGATGTATTTCAAGAGCGAGGCTAAAGTAAAACCTTTTACTAAATTGAAAATAAACTTTTAAACCTACAATTAAAATGTTTTGTCTCACAGCAAAATAGTTTGAGGCCTGTAGCAATATTACTATATTTAATAAAATCCTGTTTAGAATTTGTATATCTTTTTTATAGTTTTCATATTTTGTCTTCCTATTTTTGGTTAGCCAACCAGATAAACAAATTGACTTTGACATATGGGGCATCGACAAATGACCTTGACAACTATTTTGGTAACACTGGAGATGCATTAGCAACCTCCGACACAGTCACTGTATACGGTACCACTTCTGGTCTTATCAAATATGTAAAAATTCAAAGAGATGACAGTGGATGGTGTTGCATGAGAGAAGTTAAAGTATATGGAACTACGGCTCCCCAACCTGTTGTTTTAGCATTTGGTAAATACATCAACATAAATCTTGTTATTTTACATTCAAATCTATGCATTTACTGAAAAGAAAACCCAAATGACTAACTTTCTTAAATTTTAGCTCTAAATAAAAAGGTTCTATTGGATTGAGCTCATCTCTGAAAACTGATCTAGTTGAACTACTGGAAAGATAAAATATTTTTTCATTATTATGCATATTTTATATAATTCATATATCAGATAAAATGTATAATAGAGCATATTAACATGCTATAATAATGTAGTGTTAGTGCTATAAGATGAAAATAATAAATTTGATTTGTCAAAATGTTTATTATTCAGATTCTGCAAGTGCAGTATATGACGCCTCTCCTGTGGTTTATGGCAACCAGGTGCCTGGGCATGCAGTTGATGGAAATTGGAACACCGATGCCTGCTTACAACAAGCCGCATACAATGTACTTTCTGTTTTCTCTATTTTACTATAGATTACATTATGTATATTTATATATATATATATATATATATATATATATATATATATATATGTAATGGTGTGTAGTTAGAAACTGAAAAGAGCTCAATGCAGAGCGGAGCAAAGTGACAAAAGTAATGAACGATAAAATTTGATTTAGAACACTTTATTACTAATAGTTTCATGTGCATTGTATATACGCCATCTTCAGATAAAATGTCAACATTTCAAATGAAAATTGTGTATATGCAATGCACATGAAACTATGAGTAATAAAGTGTTCTAAATCAAACTTTATTATTACTCATTACTTATATATATATATATATATATATATATATATATATATAAATATAAATATATATAAATAAATATATATATATATATATACATAAATATATATATATATACGTATATATATATACATATATATATATATATATATATATATATATATATATATATATATATATATATATATATATATATATATATATATATATATATATATATATATATATATATATATATATATATGTATATATATATACGTATATATATATATATTTATGTATATATATATATATATATTTATTTATATATTTATATATTGATATGCATATAGTGTTTACTATTTCGTTTTAGGTAAATGCATACATTGTGATCCAACTGCAAAGCACAGTCAGTATTGTGACACAGGTTATAATAGAGGGCAATCATGATTATGGTAACAATTTTCACATTGTACTCCCTTGACCACTTGTACCTTAGCGTTACTTTTACCATTCTTGTATTAGGGCTTGTCACTTTTATATGAATGCTTCATTGGTCTTATTTGGGTAAAATATTTTTGGCAGATGTGTTTCAAGAGTGCAGCTAAAGTAAAAACTTATACCTAATTGAAAATAAACCTTTAAACTTACAATTAAATTGTTTAATTTTACAGCATAATAATTTGAGGCCTGTAGTAATAATACTACTTCTAATAAATTCCTGTTTAGCATTTGCTCATCTTTTTTCATATTTTTCATGTTTTGTTTTCCTATTTTTGGTTAGCAAACCAGATAAACAAACTGACCGTGACATATGGGGCATCGACAAGTGACCTTGACAACTATTTTGGTAACACTGGAGATGCATTAGCAACCTCCGACACAGTCACTGTAGACGGTATCAATGCTGGTCCTGTTAAATATGTAAAGGTTCAAAGAGATGACAATGGATGGTCTTGCATGAGAGAAATTAAAGTATATGGATACCAATAATCAAGTGGTGGTACTGAACATTTTAATAAATTGTTTTCTTTTTGCTACAGATGCGCTTTGGTAATATTTAGCACTTCTAAACTGCATAAAGATGCAAACTAATTTTATTTCCTTTGTGGTTGAACGCTTTCAAAGATCTATTTGAACAAAAAAGTTTTTTCAGTCGTCAATAACAACTGGATTACACTCTAAACCAAAATTAAAGTTAATAAAATCAATAAATGTTTGTGCAATTCGCAAATGTTTCTTTTGTTGTTATCTTAGCTTTGCTGCCAGTTTTATACAATTATTAAATAATAATTGTTCCTAAAAATACCAACTGCTTTTTATAGATGTATTTTACTTTTGATAAAGAACTAATGAATATAAAACTATAAAAGTATAAAGAATAATTAACAACGTTCTTTTTATCAAAATAACACCATGTTACTTACATTTCTTAGATTTTTTATTATGTAATGATTTATTTTCATCTCTGCATTCTCAAACTGTTATGTATGTCTGCTATTGAATTTTGAACTCTTTGACTTATCTAAATCACGAGTGCAATTCTAACCTCACTTTCTTATTTTCTTTTTATTTTTCTTGTGCAACTTTTTATTTATATGACAAAAAAGCAGTTTTTTCAGCTTTCTCATGACTTTTATTATAATAAATGGCTTATATATGCAAAAGATGTCACGGGCATTTCTGAACTAGCTATAAGGCGTTTTAGGTATTCAGTTTTGCGTAGAAGATGATCGTATATACTGTTAAGAAGTTGTCATCTAACATGCTAGGCATTTTTTTAATTAGTTGCCTATATTGTTATTTTTAACTCCTACTTTGCTCGAGCTAATTTAAGCTGATTGAAGTAGAAAGGAGATCTGAAGTGAATAGTCAAAACTCAAAACCTTTTGTCAGTTTGAGAAATGCTTGGCTGAAAAGATTGAATTAAATTACGAATTTACATTTCTTTTATGTTACAAGTAATTAGGACAAAAGTGTGTAAATGTTATGTTACTACTTAAACAATTTTATTTTCTGTACAGGGCTGCAAGCAAATTTAGGGTTTTAAAACGACAAGTGCAACTAACTTATGACTTGAAAACACATTTAAAGGGAATGCTGGGGACTCCCACTAAATTATAGTGTTATAGTGTTATAGCCAAGCACAGTTGTTGCTTTTTGTTTTTCACTATGAAATTTGTCTTCTCTCATTTTACTTGTCAGATTTTTAGAGGCAAGAGTGCTTCCGTATAAAATATATAGCAATACATTTCATGTTCTAAAATTAAATATATCAACCTATAAATAGTCACAAAACAGGCAGTATAGTTAAAGCTAAACTAGAGTAATTGTTATGAGCAAGTATTAGAGCAATTAACTTTCATTTTAATCCATCATTTCAGTCAATGTTGGAATAACTTGCTTTGCTTGCTCAAAAACAATTTGCTGTAACAGAAAATAATTATAGATCTAAAATTGTATGACACACTATATATATATATATATATATATATATTTATATATATATATATATATATATATATATATATATATATATATATATATGTATACATATATAAAACATATATATATATATATATATATATATTTATATATATGTATATACATATATATATGTATATATATATGTATATGTATATATATATATATATATATGTATATGTATATGTATATGTATATGTATATGTATATATATACATATATATATATATATATATATATATATATATATATATATATATATATATATATATATATATACGTGTATATATATATATATATATATATGTATATGTATATGTATATGTATATGTATATGTATATGTATATGTATATATATATATATATATATATATATATATATATATATATATATATATATATATATATATATATACGTGTATATATGTATATATATATATGTATATGTATATTTATATTTATATATTTATATATATATTTTATGTATATAATGTTTAATATTTTGTTCTAGGTAAATGCATACGTTGTGATCCAACTGCAAAGCACAGTCAGCAGTGTGACACAGGTTATAATAGAGGGCAATCATGATTATGGTAACAACTTTTACATTGATGCTTCATTACTATTATTTGGGTAAGATATTTAGAGCCGATGTGTTTCAAGGACGCAGTTCAAGTAACAAGTTTTATTTAAACCTATAAACCTACACTGGAAATGCTTAATTTCATAGTAAAACAGTTTGAGGCCTGTAGCAATATTACTACATTAAATAATATCTGGTTTAGCATATGTTTATATGCAGCTATTTCTTCATATTTCGTTTTCCTATTTTTGGTTAGCAAACCAGATAAACAAATTGCCCGTGACATATGGTGCATTGACAAGTGACCTTGACAACTATTTTGGTAACACTGGAGATGCATCAGCAACCTCTAACCCAGTTACTGTAGACGGTACCACTTCTGGTCTTGTCAAATATGTAAAAGTTCACAGAGATGATGACAATGGATGGTGTTGCCTGAGAGAAGTTGAAGTGTATGGATACCAATAATCAAGTGGTGGTACTAAACATTTTAACGAATTATGTTTCATTTTGCAACAGGTACACTTGGATATTGTTTATTATCTTACCTGCATAAATAAGATGCAAAAAAGTTTTTCTTCATTTGTGGTTGAGTGTCTTTAAAACTCTATTTGACGTGAAAAAGTTATTTTAGTTATCTGTGACAAGCAGATTTGATTTTAGAGCAAAAATTAATTAAATTTAGCACTAAATTTTATTTGTTCAGCTTATTTTGTTGCCAACAAGCAGTTTTTTTCAAACTAATCATTTATGAATTATTTTATCATTCTTTTATTGACAACCAATTTTTAAACTATTGGCATTTTTATTGATTAAATTGTAAAATTATTTTTTTAGGAGTTTGTATGTTTTTCTGCTCAATCAACATTATCACTAGTGCCCCTGTATAGATACTTAAAACAATTTTCCTGCTTCCTCTCAAAAACTTTTACTGTTTTTTTTCACATTCACAACAGCTACACAAGTAGTTATTCTGTTTAATATCTTTCATGCTGCGTACAATGAGATCAATACTGCAAACTTGATTCACAAAATCAAGCAAAGCTCTAAGTTGAGATCATTCAAGTAATAGAAGCTGTGGGCTATTTAAATTTATCATCCCATAAGAAAGCGCTGCTAACTGTAGGTTGTTCAACCCCATATATTTTTTCAATCAAATAAACCGGATTTTTTGGAATGAGTTTTCATTAGAAAACATAACATTATATCTGCATACTCTAAAGTCCGAGCAGCGTGCACAAAGACAAAATGGCTGTTTCCTGTCGTTTTAACTTTTACGGCAACACCTTTATATAGTAACAGTTCTTTTGTAAATATAAAAGCTCACTATCTCTAAAATATTATCTCAGCAGTCTCAACATGTGTTTTTTCTCTTCACCCTTCAGACATGCCAACCGCCTACAATGATGACAGATCTATTTTGTGTCAAATCTTTTTTTTTACAATTGAACTTTTGTAATAAGCAATTTATTTTACTACAAATAATTTTACAAAACAAGCTTTTTGCAAATGGCTGTTTCTTCATCAAGTTGCTAGAGAAGCCTGATGCAAATAGACTTAATTTTATTAAAAATAAATTTTTAAAACTTAATTTTTTGCAAGTTACTAATTCTTCTACAATTAATAGCTATAGACAGGTCTGGTAAAAATAAAATGTGCGAGTTATTTGAATGCTGTGCATTTAGACCTGCTTGTCATTTGGCTTTCTCCTTCAACTTATAAAATGGCTAGAGGTTTGCTTACAGCCATTCTGGTTACATCTCTCATATTTGTTGAGGTGAGAATAAAGTTTACTATTTCATTGTTTTATAGAAATGTTCTTGTTTAGTAAAAATATTGCCACACTTGTTATAGTATAATCATGTAGTGTATTATAGCATTGTTACTAAACAAGCTCCTAGAAAAAAAGCTATCAAAAGCTTTCAGCTATAACTGGCTAATGTTTTTTTTATACAGCTTCACCTCTCTCTGTACTATTTAACTAGCTAGCATGTTCTGTGCACAATCAAACTTATTTATAATAATACTACTACTAATGTAACAATCACCTGTGCATCAAAACTTAAACTTTAACTTTTTTAACATTGAATGTACTACATAGAAACAATATATCTGGTTTTTTATTTGAAGTGAATGCGTTTTTTATCTCTGAAAAGTTGAAGGAAATTATTTCATAAACCAATTATTAAAGGTTGCTTTACAGCAAGATTTCAATTTTGTATAAATCATTAAAATAATTTAAGTTCGAAGTGCATTTATTACATGTAAAATTTATTATTACTTTGAGAAAAGTTTAAATCAAATTAACTGTTTGTGTTTTGTAGGGAACGCCTGTTGCTGATGTCATTTTAGGTGAGTTCTGTATTGTTTCTGTACTTTTTCTGTACCTTTTCTCCGCTTTTTTCTGTACTATTCCTGACTTACCCCCTGAACACACTTTGCTGCACTGCAAGCCGTAAAAGCAAATGTCAGCCATTTTTAGAAAATCAAGCGGGAATTGATTCAAAAAAGTTATGTTGGGCTCCTATTGAACAGGGAGACGTTCATGTTAACTCATTAGATATGAATGTCCAACGAGGTGTCATAGATCATACTCAATAATGGACTAATTCGAAAACTTTACATTACGGCCTATGGTGCGGCAAAGTGTGTCTAGGTTTATGTTGTAGCTATAATACTCATTTCAATTTACATGCTTTGCTAAAATCAAATAGCTTCTTTCTGAATCTCAGCTTCAATTTACAAATAGTTAAAAATTATTTGATCAAATGATTTTTTGGTTTTACTGATTTGATTATTACTGCACATGATTGCTGGTAGATGAATAATTCTGGTGGATATACTGATCACTCAAATAGATACCGCCAATTTTCAGATGAGTCTGTTGTGGAAGTGGTAGAAGTGCCTACGCTGAAAAGAAATGAGGGAGAAAGAAAATATAAGTTAAATGCATTTGGCAATGAGATTGACCTTGACCTGAAGCGATCACATGACCTCCTACCAGACACACTTCCTGTCCACGTTTACCGAAAAGATGAAAATGGCAACCCAACCATTGATGATTGGACACACAATGTATGTATCCAAAGCCGGCTTAACTAATGTCAAATTGTAAATCATCATATTAAATATGAAATTTTATTTCTTTTGCACATTAAATAAGTAGTACTATTGTAATTCAATATATTTTTTTATTTTTTATGCAATATAAATTATATACATTATACTATACATATTTTTACACATCTTGTTAAAAGGTATTCGATGTCAGCTAATAGCAACATACTATTTCACATCTTTAAAGAATCCATATGCAAAGTGTGTCGTGGATTCTTTAAATTAATTTATCTTATTCACACTACAAGTCTATATCATAGGTGCAAATTTTAAATTTCAATATCAAATAATCTTTAAAAATATTCAAAGCTGTTGCTTAAATAAAATTATTGTTTGATTGAAATATTGTGTGTCACAGAGTTATTTTTCTTTTTCTTTTAGACTAACTCTTTTCAACAGCTTTATTCCGATTCTAAAACTGGAGCGTCTCTGTTGATAGAAGATGTAGATGGAGAAACTCTTATGGTCTGCATTTTAGCAACACCTTTATTAGCTTTTCAACTGACAGTATCTTAAAAGTATTAGAAATGTTAACAAGCTTTCCAATGCCTACTAATTTTTGCATCACAAGAAGTCGACTTGAGATAGATGTCGTGGTTAAAATATAGGGCAATATGGTTGAAAGAGGTTGGCAGAGCTCACTAAAAAGTGAAGCACTAGAATAAAAAATGGTTTAGGTCTAGGTACCTACACTAATCATTAAAATCTAAACTTGATTAGTTTTAATTGGCTGTTCGGGAAGAAAATTTTCTATTTTTAACGATTTTTCAATTATGTAAGCGCATGTAGCTAAAAAAAAGACAACCAGTCTATTAATGTGCTAAAAAAAGAACAATAATTGTCTTTATGCAAATTGCATCTTATCTGATGAGATCAAGATGTTAAATCACATGGTTAGTGACCTGTGGCCATTTTAACTCTTAACGGGAAATCATTGTGAGAAAATTTAACTCTCAGCAGATGGTGTGAGCTGACGTCAATTTCAACAGGAACTTTTTACATATCACATTTATTGGTAGGTAGTAGCATTATAATGAAAAAAGTGAAGAAATAATATGCTCTATAAAAAATATTTAATTGAACATTACTTGTAGATTCAACCAACTGCTTTTATTAATTTCTACAATGAAAGTCGTCTGCAGCCGATAGATTAAACTTTATTTTCCTTTCAACCAATTCGATTATGGATGTCTCTATGGTGCTCTGAAAATTATTTGTCATCGTTTTCTTACATTTTGTGTAGACTGGTATGATTGGAGGAGATCTAGTAATTGAGCCAATCACAGACATAACCCTTCCCAGTGAAGATGATGTTGTGGAAGAGAAAAGACAGTTGAAGTTAGAGAAACGTGTTCGCCATATGATTTATAAAGTGAAACAACCTTCAGAAGAAACTACCGTCAATGACTATGGTAAAACTTCTGCTTAGAGATGTTTTTTTCAACCTGTAACTCAAATGAAAGCAATTTTTGTGCATACATATTAAGGTGTCTATTTTTATTTAAGTTAGTTTGCCTAAAATTACACAATTATATACAATTTAAGGCTAGTGCAATCTGCCTCTAGTAACAAGCAATAGAAACTTTGTCAACTAAGTCACTATAGGAAAGATTATCTTACTTATATAACATTTAAGCTGCCATTTACATTTACTTATTATTTTTACGGTTGAGCGCATGAGACAAAAAAGGGAGAATTTACAAAAAGTAGAAGTATAGTGTCTTATGTTGCAATAGCTGCTTTGGTAGAACCAGCTACTCTGTTCTGCAAAGTGGAAACACCTTTCAACTGTACAGAAAATTAGGTGCAGAAAGGTGGAGTTTCACAATATTTTTATGTTATGAAATCGTTTTATACCAATTCTATTTCTTTTCAATTCTTTAGAAGAATTGCCTGAAGAGAATGTGACTGACAAAGAAGAGGAGAAGAGAGCAACAGTTAACCAGATCTACGTACCAGTTCATGTTGTTGTAAGTAGTTCATGTTGTAAGTTCTCTTTATATAGCTTGATCTGTAGCTCTAAAATTGTATAAATAAAGTTTTCCACGGCACATGTCTGTAAACTAATTTTCCTCACTGGGAATCGAACCTCTAATTTATAATGCAGGTTGCTAGCTATTACACAAAGGGGGGCTAGTAGAGAATCCCTACACCCCATTCCACACAGTTTTACAAAACTTCACTGGCTCCCCCTCTTTATCACTCTGTCAGTTATTGGGCTCCACCAACCCCTCAACTGCCTTAGAGTAGTACCTCACAACCCTGAGAACGAAACAGCTTGTAAATCACCTGCCCTTCCTGGGAATCAAACCTCAGACCTCCATTTTGCAAGCCAGCGTGCCAATCATTACACTACCGGGGAATCACAACACTACAATGCCACATCATAGTTATAACATAGTAAGTTGGTATACGAGACTACCAACAGTTCTCATATAAAAAGAGCTACGAATGCCAAGTATATTAGCTATGACATCAAAACTGTATCTGAAAATAAGTAATTATAAAGTACACTAGATAAAAAGAACAAAGTTTTAACTTAAATGCTAGTATAGTTGATATTTAAAAGCTCTCAATACTTTGCCTGCATTTTCAATTTCTAATAACATGTAAAGCTGGACTTACAAATTGTTCACAATGTTGCTATACAGGTTGACTATTCCCTCTACAAGAAGCTAGGCAGCAGTCAGAGTAAAGCCATCAGATACATTAAGATCTTCTACAATGCCATCAATGAGCTCTACAGCACAATATCCTATCCCTCGGTGTCTGTCAGCATACAAGGCATTACCATCTGCACAGTAAGGCAGCCTCAGTGCACATTACACTGCGTAGTAATACACTGTGTAGTAATACACTGTGAATTATTACGCAGTGTATCACTATGCAGTGTATCACTATGCAGTGTATTGCTACGCAGCGTGTTAGTATATTGCACTATGTAGTAATACACTGCGTAGTAATACACTGCGTATTAATACACTACGTAGTAATACACTGCGTAGCAATATACTGCATAGTAATACACTGTGTAGTAATACACTGTGTAGTAATACATTACACTGCGTATAAATACACTGTGTAGTAATACATTGTATTGTGTAGTGATACATTGCATTGTGTAGTGATGCATTGCACTACATAGCATATCATCACAATGCACTGCTTTGATTTGTATTTCAGACCATATTGTTTTTCATTGCATTGATATGTATTGCATTGTATTCTATTGCGTTGATATGTATTGCATTGTATTCTATTGCATTGATATGTATTGCATTGTATTCTATTGCGTTGATATGTATTGCATTGTATTCTATTGTATTGATATGTATTGCATTGTATTCTATTGCATTCTATGGCATTTCTCTATTCACATCATATTCTATTAAGCTGTATTACAGTGCATTGTATCTTATTGTATTTGCAACTAACTGCATTTTAGATCATTGCGTTGCTTGCATTAAAATAATAATGTATCCATTGTATTTCTTGTACTACATACCACATCTAAAAGTGATGATATCTTGGTATCTGCATTTGCCAAGATAAGTTTGTTGAATTTATTTTCTTTCCATTTTAGTTTGCTATTCAGCATTTTGTTTTTTATATTGTTAGTACTCATCAGCATGCAGTATGGTAGAGAAAAATCGACTAGGTAGTGATGGATTGAATGCAAAGACTGCCCTTTCTGATATCGCCAAGTATGCATACAGCAAGAGGTCCACCATTGGTGAGGACTATGCACTGATGATGGTAATGACAGAGTAAGTCAACCACAGTAAACCCTAAAAGGCACGCTGAGAAGTTGTCTTATTACATGGGGCGTACCCCAGTATGTAAACCTAATATAATTTATTAAAAGGCGACTGCCTTATAATATATAGTATAATATAGTAAAAATCAATTTAATATATTATTAAATTGATTTTTTAATAGTTACTTGAAAAGAGCTTTATACTCTAGGTTCTCGCAAAATATAGAACTTTTTAAACATCTTGCTAACACTATATAGTTGACATCGTCTGCGACATAAAGTACGTCACTGAGCTTTGCATACACTCCGTGAGCAAATTGATCTCTATAACTGTTGCCTTGGATTACATCCCCAGTACAACCAACTATATATATACTTTTCAGTTATGACTTGTGCAGTCCAACCGACTCAGGGACCTGTGAAAGAAGTAAGTTTAAAATTATAATAAAGTTGATTTGCCAAAAAAAGCTATTATTAACAGTACTGGCCAATCAGCATGAAGCCAGTATTATATGCTGTAGGTGTAACTTGAATCGTTTATTGTTTCAGCTACAGCTGGGCTGGCCTACGTCGGCACTGCTTGCGATTCTTACCGTTTCTCAAAGACCTCTAAGACCGGAATAGCCGAGGATCACGGTGCTTATGATGGCTTGAAGACCGTAGCGCATGAGATGGGACACATGTAAGTAACAGGATTTTAGAAATAGGTCAAATGTTAAAGGTAGAAGCCAAACTCACACATGCAATTATCAAGTACTGGAAATAAACAAGTCAAGTGTACGTAGCAAAGAATTCAAATAAATAGGTCAAGACTATGCAGCGAGAGCTTGAAGTAAATAGGTCAAGTGTATGTATCATTAAATTAAAATAAATAGGTCAAGTGTATGTATCAAGTACTGGAAATAAATAGGTCAAGTGTAAGTATCAAGTACTGGAAATAAATAGGTCAAGTGTAAGTATCAAGCACTACTTGATGTTTATACAGACTTGGTATGAAGCATGACGGAGATGGACCGGCCGCCACAGGAGCTCCTGGTGCCAGAAGTTGTAACTGGAATGACAACTACATCATGGGACAAACCAAGTTTGTTCTCAACCAGTTCTCCTGGTCCTCGTGCTCCATAAATCAGTTGCGATGGTATTCCGTGTAAGTGTCAACGCTATGTTCATATGCAAGTGTAAGTGTCAACACTATCTTCATATGTAAGTGTAAGTGTTAACACAATGTTCCTACGTAAATGTAAGTGTCAACACTATATTCATATGTAAGTGTAAGTGTCAACACAATGTTCGTATGTAAGTGTAAGTGTCCACACAATTTTTTCATACTTCGAGTCATATAAATGATTAGATTGAGTTTTTGATAAAGTATCCATGTGTTGTGATTGGACATAGTAAGTATCTGTGTTGTGATTGGTAGGCAAACAAAGGCCAGCTGTCTGACGAAAAGACCATCAACCACGAAATACAGTTTCATTAATAAACTCCCAGGAAAGGAAATGGATTTGGACAATCAGTGTAAAGTCTTGTACGGATCAACCTCTAAGATTGGCTGTAGACTGCCAGGTAGGCGTGTTTGACCTTCACCTTAGCTTTGCTAAGCGTCATATGACTCATATTCATTAGTAGCCACAGCTGTGATGTCATACGATTCATATCTGTGATGTCACTCTCACATAGCTGTGATGTCATTGACTCAATCTCTATGATGTTGCTCACACACAGATGTGATGTCATTCACACATGGCTGTGATGTCATTATCTCAATATCTATGATGTCATTCCCATATTGATCTATATATTTTTTCAAAAGCAAATAACTTTCTGCAGCTCATAATTTTGGAATAACTGGCTTGACTCTAGCTACAAAAATAAACTTGTTTTATTTTTCTAAGCAATAACCCCCTATTCACACTTACCGTATCGTACGCCGTAACAGCAAATATCAGCCATTTTTACAAATGTCTGAGCTTCCTGTACGGTATTGCGGTACGGTAGAATCAAGCACTGCTTGATTCAAATATGTTGCGGCAGACTCCTATTGGACAGAAAAACTTATGCGTTAATTCATTGGATATAATTGTCCAATGAAGTGTCGTACCTAATAGCGGACTTTGAAAACTTCAGCCCGGACACATTAAAAATGGCTGATATTTGCTGTTACGGCGTACGATACGGTAAGTGTGAATAGGGGGTAAGCCTTGTGAATAATTTACTAATTTGCTAATAACTTTGCGGTTTACAACCTATGTACAAGCACCTGTTGACAGGCATCGACTCAGGAAATGACCAAATCTGCCTCGGTTTGATGTGTAAGACTAATGGCAACAGGTGCTCCAGCAAAACCCCTGCAGCAGAAGGCTCATACTGTGGACCCCAAAGGGTTAGTTTTACTAAAATGTTTTAAACTTGCAGGTAAGTTTTATTATCAGAATATAAAAAATGGTTGAACCTACGGCATCCCTCAGGCTAAACTTTTACTTTAGCAAATACATGAAATCAAACATATAATATGTCTACACACTATAATACTATAAATACCCATTATAAACTTGTAGTATTGTCAGAGAGATCCTAGTAAGTAACATAGCCCGCAGGTAAACAGGTTCTGTATCATTACATCATGTAAAAGTTAGGTTTCACTGCAGAGCCTTTATAAACATTTGCTGATGCGCCAAAGAGTTGTACTAAAGTATTAAACTTTAAAAAAGTTTGACTAAATCCAATATATAAACCCACATGAGTCTAATTTATATTGTGTCATCTGACCTATTTTGTAAGTGCTTGATCTTCTTTCAATTGCTTTCTCTTTTGAAGCTTCTAGTCCAAGAAACTTGAAACATTTACAGCTAAATTTTATTTTATTTTATTTACTTCATTTGTAATTTTGATGTTATTTATTACAAATATTTTTGGTAAGGCTTATACGTGCATGAGTAAGTATGTGCAAGTAATATTTAAGTAATGTATATTATGTTCCTAAATACAAGCAAATCGCTGTGAAATAGCACACAAACTCGATATAGCCTCAGTTTCTTATAATCATAATCACAGGTTGCAGTGGAGACAGTCCCAATATCCTTATCAATCAAAAAAGCTGCAAAGATCTGCTAAGTTCCTCTAGTGGAAAATCTAGTTGTACATCTGATGTAGTCAGCCGATACTGTTGTGAGGTAAGTGTGGCATTGTTGCGTAACACCAACCCACCGAACAACCAGGCGATACATTTTTCATGCTTCAAAGGTCAAGAAATAATGCTTGCATGAAGGATGAAGATCAGATATACTAAAACTAACGAATATTTACTAGTGCATCTTGTAGTATATGTTGCCCCATTTTTATTATTTTCATTACATTACCTTTTTCGGTTTAGTCAAAGTACAAATATTGCCGCGCCACACCAATATCCTGTGACGGGTCAGTGGTGAACACTCCCAAACCAGCACCACCTGTGAACAGATTCACTGTGGCCAGTAGAACTACAGAGAAACCATACGTTCCACCAACTTCAGCCAACTGTGGTAAGAATAAACGTAGCCAGGCTAATGAGGTAAAGCATAAAATAGCATAATTAATTGTATAATAATTAATGTATAATTATCATGAACATAATTATACTATTAGTGTTATGTACTATTATTATTACGAATAGTATTATTATGGTTACTATTATCATACTTTACTATTACTCTTACCTACTATACTTTATTATTACTGTGACTATTGCTATTATATTCACTATTATTCCTACCATTACTATTGCTATGCTTTACTATTTTATACTATATTATCCTAAACTGTGTTATATATTGTATCAAACTGATAAGACTTGCCCTAGGCAGTGAAATGTTGACTTAAGCTGATTCAACACACCTGCATGCCATGTGTCACAGTGTCATACATGGAAATATACTGACATGTCAACAGGTGAACATGTCACCCTGCCATAGTGTCATAGAGGTCAACTTGCCATTCATGTCAACCTGTCATATACATGTCAACTTGCCATTCATGTCAAATTGTCATAACTATGCAGAAGGTCTAAATATTGCTAGTATAATAGTTACTAATGCTCATCTGCATATTCTAAGAAAGTTTGCGTTGCAGGTAAACCGTGTTCTGATACTCCCAACATGAGAATCAACGGCCAGTCCTGTAGCAACCTTCTCTCTTCGTCTTCCAATAAACGGAACTACTGTGACAACCCGACTATCATCCAGCACTGTTGCAGCACTCGGGCTAGAGTGTGTAAAGGATATCATTGGATAACCGAGAGTAAGTATAGAAACTACGAGAATTTCTAGAAGCAGCACAATGTTGGGGTCACTGAGTGTAATGTTTGTATAGACAGGGAACCACTGCACTCAATGACCACCAAATGTGAGCTGCTTCAAAAGATGTCCAAGTTTTATTACAAACAGGTTCTTAGAAAACAATCCTATCATATTGTGTTTTTCATCATATCATGTCATGAAACTGACTGCAATTTCTAGACTTGATTCTACACAAGTTTATAATAATATATTAGTGAGTTTTCTACTAGCTAGAATTTTATTCAAATAATTTGCAATACTTTTGTCTCAGTCAGTTTCCTCTTTGAATTTCACTGCAGGCTGTGATTCTACCTGCCAAGACAACCCCTCTATGAAGATCAATGGCAAGAGATGCGTCAGTTTCCTGGCCACACAGACAGACAGAGAAAACTACTGTGATCAGTCTATCACAAAGACTCACTGCTGTGCCACCAGAAGGAAAGTTTGCACCAACTCCATCTTTGGATAATAAACTAGTTCACTTTCCTATAGAAAGATCTAGAAAACTTTAAATAAATAAGTTTTCTAATCTAATATCTTATTTCTTGAGTGAGTTGAACGAATGAAATGCAAGTATAGGTAGAGCTGACGCACAAGTGTAGAAAGATTCTGCTAGCAAAATCACAGCTAATACTAACTTTGAAGTTTTTCAAATAATTAGTATAGCCAATTACAAACTAAAGTAACATGTGATTAACTAGCCTGGCCAGACAGCAAAATGAATTTTTATAAAACATTGTTACAATTAAATGACAAATTCAACAACTTTTACACAAAGGAAAAATAACTCCTTGAATTTTCAAGTTGATTTATTAACGCTGTGCAATGAGCTACAATATTACAGAGAAGAGAACACAACATGTTTAGCAGTTTACAAGCAATAAAAATTTATTGGCGATTAAAGAATACATAACTGGACAAAACTTACAGGGAAAAAGACAAAAATGCTTACAGTTTGCCCTTCACAATGTGTATTATGTATAATGTAAATGTCAAAGTTTAGTGAAAAACCTCATGGATATATGTACAGGAGCAGACAATTCTAAGGATAGTTATTACCAGCAAAATTGAAAAATTAGTTTAACAGTTTTACAACAAAAGGGAAGTGAAAATGTAGCACACCAAGTAAATGTCAAATTTTACATTTTAACAAAAATAACAGCCTTTAAATACAGCCTTGGTCCTTATCAGTATTACTCAGTATTACTCAGTATTACCAAGTATTACTCAGTATTACCAAGTATTACTCAGTATTACCAAGTATTACTCAGTATTACCAAGTATTAAACTCAGTATTAAGTCATACTCAGAATTACTAAGTACTACTCAGTTGTCATATGCATGACTTGAATGAGAACAGGAGCGGCTAGGTATGACTTGAGTGTAACTCAAATCAGTGTATCCTCCTCTCTGATATACTGGCCAATGTCTGCCTGGTGAAATATGACGATGTTCATCGGGTCGGAGGTCCTGCACTGAGCTGTGCTCTTCGCCGCCACTCCAAACCCCTGAAATACCAACAGCGTGTTGAAATATGGCTGAATAGTGCAGCCACAAAGATTACAAAAAGATATATTCATAATGATGAGGACGCATGAGCTAAACGCCCCTCTCATCATCACTACTGGGGAAGAACTTTTGTCTATTGAATTAAAATCTATGACTACTAAAATACTACTTATGGTAATACTGACTAGAACACAAGTTTAGACACAATTCGCAACAATAAACACTTTTTTTGCTAGGTGAGAAGCAAGCCTACAGAAATAGTAGATAACCCCCCTCCCCACATACTGCTATCCACTCACCAGAGGCACGTCGGACATGCTGTACACCACAACCCCCTGATACTGCTCAGTGTTCTCCGTGATACGACCCAGACCAGACTTCATGACGTGATGCCCGTAGAGAAACGTCTGCTCGGCAGTGGACTTCAACCACACTTTAAACTGTAACACACACAGGCTTTATTGTAGAGATCAGTGGGCACAAAGAAGACAATTCCTGAACGGAAATATTTCCCTAGTGACACTCTAGAGTTGAAATTAGTAACTCAAGACAAATCGCATATATGGGTAAAGCTGATGACTCCAAGACTATACCATTGCTAAACTAAAGTAACACTACATCAATTAAGGGTCTGCGGATGTCTGTGATGAGATTTGAAATGTTGACATTAGAAACGCAGACGTGTACATCTACAGATTATCAACATTTAGACACGTGTTGAAATGTTGGTGTGAGTGTAATAGCATACTGTATAACTCAGTCATATGAAACAGCATATACATTGGTGAGAGTTGTCCTTCCACAGGAACCAGGAAATGTAATAATATATTCCAATAGATTTGCAAGTATTTTACAATTCATGAGAGTTGTCGTCTCTGTGAGAATGGAACACTCAAATACAGCAAGACACAAAAAAAGAGAAAACCTACGCTTGAGTCTGAGAAAATACTCCTTTACCACCGTGTATATCTAGAGTTGGTCCGAATTCACCCACCTTGGCGTATGGAGCAAGAAAGTCTAGCGCCGTGACGTGAAGTCGAAATTTGCCAGTTTTTGTGAACTTGCCAAAGTTTGTGCCAAAACTAATGAGATGGTCTCTTCCAAAGTTGGAGGCAAACTTCATGAGTGTTTCTCTACAAATAAATTCAGTGAATATACAAGCACAGTCAGTAAATATACAATCACAGTCAGTGAATATACAATCGCAATCAGTGAATATACAATCACAGTCAGTGAATATACAATCACAGTCAGTGAATATACAAGCACAGTGAGTGAATATACAAGCACAGCTAGTAAATATACAATCACAGTCAGTGAAATATACAATCACAGTCAGTCAATATGCAAGCCTAGCCAGTCAATATACTTTGCAAAAAATCTAGTCCTAATAACACCATAGAATAAGTATTACCTTGTAACTACTGGCATATAATATTTATGTATACATCTAACAGTAATCCGATAACCAAACAACTTGTAAATCAAACACCTCATCACCAAAATAACCAAAACTTAAAGCATCCTTAGCACATTCAACTAGCTAACAGGGAAATATATATTCAGTGCTAAGCCTCTAAATATAAGCATGCCAAGTGTTTAATTCGAGCAAAATTAGCTCTATAGTCCATTTTTATGTTGTTTTTCTTTAAAATATTCCAGACTCATGGATAAGACAATGAACAATGAGTGAAGAAAATTAGTTACTAGCTTCTACTGGGAACTACTCATTTGATGATAGGTCAGCGTATCTTATGTATAGAAGCATTACGAAAGCCTTAATTTATTATTCTATTATTTTACTAGTATTAAATTATGATCAATAATCAAAGCCACTATTATTCAGCCTAAGCCCTAAAATAATGATTAGACTGAATAGGGAAAGTGTGAAATGTAAACACTCGAGGCGGTTGCTATTGCAGCAAAATACAACAATAGGTGCCTCCTAGAATTCATAATTAAGCCTTTGAATTATCCCTGAAGACCTATTGACAGATTATAATGCTTTAACTCAACCTCACAAAGACTATAACCAAGAAATAATTGTCATTACGCAGTTGGTGACTGCAGCGGCAGCAGCTCTTAGCCTCTCTATCATTCTGACAGGTGCTGCATACTGGGCAGGTAAAATAATCATAATATATATATATATATATATACTTCAAATAAAATTTTATTAAACTAGCTTCAACTATACTAATAAACAATAAAGAAATGCTTAGCTACAACTCATAATATAATAACATTAATTGCTAGTTGTGAGTTAAGTATTTCATAGTTTATTATGCAATAAAAGCAAACTAACAAGAATTGAACAAACTAAGTAGAAGTTAATTTCTCAATTAAAAAACCACTCCCTAGCAGAGTAATTCCATATTTCATTCAATGTAATACTGAATGCTAATGCTATATATGATTTCAGTGTCTATCCAGTGTTAAACCTACAGATTCAGTTATGCAGAGTAGAATTTTATTACACATGTTTTACTAGTTTTTATGTCAGTAGACTCAAAATACCTTCACATAACAAGTATAGCTTTTATTGCTAAAGCCGGCTCATTCAGGACACTTTACAATGAAATGTTGTAAGCTGTGAAGCATAATTATGCTTGTAAGCATTTTAAAAATATATTAACAAACGAATATTACCAGTTTTAAGATCAATTTTGAACTAGTAAATGTTTTTTTTAGACAAAAATGGCCGAAGTGGAACCACCGTCACCAGCTGACACTGGGGAGAAGCCACCACCATCACCGGAAACACCTCCCAGTTCCAAGATGGCGGACGAGTACGGCTATGAGGCCGACAGTCAATATGATCCGTGCAGAGAGTGGCTAATGTTGCTCATTGCAGTAGTGGCTGGTGTAGTGGCTATAGTGGCTGTGTACCCAATACATCTCGGAGTAGAGTGCTACTTCCATATCATAGGCACAGAGGGCGCTACACTGCAGCAGTGCCAGAACATCTTCAACATAGAGATATCTCTAACACTGCTGGTCAGCTCTGTAATCATAGAGATCCTGATGATAGCCCTGTTTCTATTCGCTTGTCGGCACGAGTTCTGTGGTGTCAAGAGGAAATACAAGACGAGTATTCTACTCTGTAAGCCATGCCGACGGCCCTCCCAGTCCGTTTACCCAGAATATACATTCGAGACTTCAGATCCTTAACTCACTTGATTCATCCTTGTCGAAACTCTCTAGAGTTCTTGTGTCAAACTCATTCATTTTGTCATGAGTCCACAATATGTTGGAAGTTTTTTGCTCAAGAGTTGATAGAAATATATTTTCAAGAAACTCATACACGTTTATAAAACAAATATATATTTACAGTTTAAAATGTTAGTTAATGAGCAGTTAATAATTATATAAATACATTGTTGGGGTTTTAATATATATTTCTAACATTATATTGCATGTATTTGTGTATGAATATCTTCCTAATTATTACTAATGTTGAGATAGACTAAAACTTAGGTGTTTGCTTAAAATCCTACAATATATGTGCCAACAGTGGAACATTTTTACAGCAAATTTTATCATTCAAAAGAAATATTTCATCAGTTGCTACAGATCTCATAAATTCTATATGAAATACTTTAAACTCACTTGCAGTAGTAGACTCTGTCTTTGTGGTATCTGAAGCAGTAGACACCATCTGGTCTGTCTATCAGAAGCTTTATGTTCTCCCCAATACTGCAATATTATAATATTACAATAATAGTGTATTTCCTGGTTCTAATCATCTCCTTTATAACGTATAAATATGTGAGCACTAAGACTGATTACATGAATGTGCTGATAACTTCAACTTAGTATCAGTTAAATCTGGGAGAGGAAAACATTGTAGCTACGTAACAGGTCACAAATTTAAATGAACGTAAATAAGTTGGCAATTTGACCGAGTACATTGGCTATTAGATAAACTAGATATAAATAACAAAAAGTAAAAAGTAAAAAACTTTTTTTAAAGCGAAAAATCAAGAATAAAACTTGAAGCAAACTATTACTACACCATATTAAAACTTGATTGGTAAAAATGGGCATGGGATCAGTGGAAATATACTTGCTTTTTTACACATAACTATGTGCAGCTGAATCTGCACCAGATAGCAAAAATCACATATTTACATACATTTTTGCTCTGCCAAATCACTAACAGTGCTAATTTTATTGACAACGCCTACACCAGTAATTTATCAAATTGATTATAGCACAGGCCTGAATGTTTTGCAATATATCTATAAGTACAAGCGCCAATTTTTACCCGTTATAAATATATTTAATAACAAAACAACCTATTCAATTTGGGTGTTAATAAATATAAATCAGCACTTGAAATAACTTGAATTAACATGAGTAGGTCCTAGTACTATTTAAAGTCAAATGTTTCAAAAAAACCTAAATAATGACATTTAATTGCACTTAATTGCAAATAATCATATTAATTTTCAAGTATTACTATTAGTAGTTGGACTGAGTAGTAATAATATAACTATTTTAATAAACACTCCCCTATATGCTTGTCACTTATTGCTATTGCTATTAGTATTATATTTAATAATTAAATTTTCATGTTTATGATCATGAGGGTTATGATAATGATCATGATGAATTTGAAATTAATTAATTAAATATTTCAATTTTTATGTAAAACTGAATGTCCAACACAATTTGAATTTTGCTGCTGATATAGATAAGTTATTGTTATAGCCATAACTAAACTACAATACCAATAATAAGACTTGCACTAATAGTGATACTGGTAGTAATACTATTATTAATAGACAATCACAATGACAATAACTGCAATGACAATCACAATGGCGTATCAGTCAGGGTTGGGGTAATTGGAATTCGTAATTGGCTGTAATTAATTACATTTTTTCAAGTTATTGAATGTGATTTGTAATTGATGCATAAAAATGTAATTGTAATTAACTACATTGCTAATGTAATTGGATTTTACATTTACTTTATAATTACATAACAATTACTTCAAAATTTTAAATCTTATAAAATTCATATTCTTCCTGCCTTGCCTACTGTTTAATAAAAAGTTCAGATTAATTTAATATTGTATTTATCACCCGATTCGTTACTGTTGAGAACAAGGAAGGTTTTCCGTTGTCAAAATTGCCCTGGGTAGTTGGACCCCAGAAGTGAGATTATATAACTTTTATTTGTCTCCTGTGACAACAAAAGTAATTGCAACTGTAATTATTTACATTTATTCTAAATGTAATTATAATTGTAATTGACAATTTTTCATGATATTGTAATTGCAATTAATTACATTCATACGTAATTGATCCCAAACCTGGTATCAGTATGGCAACCGTAATCATTATCATAATCAAAATGGACTGTAACACTAACAGTAACTGTAAGTGTAGACCTTCGGGCTCGGCTTCGAATATAAAATTAAAAATATCATTTACTTACTAATGTGATAGCTTTTCAAAGAAAGTTTTCGTTTCCTCGTCAGTTAATGGCCGCATGCTTACACTTGGAAATAATTTTGTATGGCAAAGAAATACACAAAACAAATAAAATGCTGGTTATACTTATGTTGGTTTTCGAGCGTGTTTAATAACTAGGAAACTGTGTAAAGAAACATATACGGGAACCGCTGTTTATAACCCTATAATCTTCAATGAGGTAAATTTAAATACTATTTGGCTATATTTAATAATCGCAAAACATGAGCAGAGCTCAAAATTTTGCTGTGCCAAGGACATACATTTTATTGACAACGCTTACATCAGCGGTTCATTGATTCAATGAACTTGAAAATTTAAGTAGCCCACTTTTAACAACTTTGTAGCAAATAGAATTTGCAATTTTAGTACGCTGAAGTTTGCTATAATTTTAGTTTGAAATTAGTTATATAAATAGAAAAATAAAATTTAGTCCTTCGGTGTGGCCTTCAGTAACCTGTACTGAGTCTGATAGTGATACTCTCAGTCTCAGTACTAGTGCTACGTCTCGGTCTACGACTAGTCGACTACTCACTCAGTGACTCTCCGTACTCTACTCTACTGAGTAGTCCTACTAGTACTCTACCCAATACTGACTTCTACTAGGTCTACTAACTTGTAGTTAACATAAGTAATCAGTAACTACATTTACTGTTTTAAGTAAGTGTGATACTCATATTGATAGTGATAGTAGCAATTAATTTTGTGCAATCATCAAATTATGCCAACAGTCGGCATAAAGAAAGAAGCTATTTGCAAAGCTCTAGATCGCAACTACAGTGAGTAAATATTTGAAGTCTAATTCGCAATTGCTATAACTACAAAACTGTGAATGTTGATATGATATTGATGATATAAATTTTTCAAAGTATTCTCAATGAGTGTGCTACATGAAATAAATATATTAATAAATTTTATAGAATAAAAATGTTAATAATTACTATAGATATAAGTATAATTACTATTTTACTTTTAGCTTTAGTTGAAAAGTTTTGTTGGCAATTTTAAGCTCTTTTACTGGGTTTTATGCACATGTTATTGTAGGTATAATTGGTCAGAAATGTTGAAAACAAACCAGTTTACTAAAATACTGCCCAGCAGTTGTTAGCTGCATAAATAAGATGTTGTACTTTACTATTATTGCAGCGGATGAAGAGTTTGATGAGCTCTGCTTTGAGTATGGACTAGAACTTGATGAAGTGGTGAGTAGAGATCAATTGTAATAACATATTCAACCAAAGTCAGTATCACTTTGATTATCTGTTTTAAACATGGTTTTCATGATAATACAACTTTACCTCAGGAGATGGATTGAATAAGATAATATACCCCCCCCCTCTGTTTCACATATTTACAGACATCTGACTATGAGGCTATAGCGAAGGAGCAGGGTGAGGAGAAAGCTAAAGGAGCAGATACCTCAGTGATATACAAGCTAGACATACCAGCAAACAGATATGATTTACTCTGTCTGGAAGGGATATCTAGAGGTCTCAATGTGTTTCTTAGTCGGTGAGTATGTTTACACTTTTCAATAATATCTCCTTCCACTCATTGGTTCAAATATAATAAAAAAGTATTGCACTTTGAAAGCTTAATTACTACAGTACTCGTTATTCAATCTATTTCATGTTTTTCAAGTCGACAATTTCATGTTGTTCATTAAAGTAGACTGGAAAAAATCTATAATCAGGCCGGTTCAGGGAATTGGGTTCTCCCCTCATCTTCTGAACATTTCCTTAACAAATCTGCACTTTGAAAAAATAGAAGAATGCTTTGCTACCTTCTCTTACATATCTGATGATATTTTAGGATGAAGCCGCCAGTCTATGAAGCTCTAGAACCTTCCACAGGCTGCCGACAGCGTCTTGTCGTAGACCCCTCAGTAAGTTATCTTCTCTCTGTTTCACAGCCATCCCAATTGTAGCTCTCTTACATCCTTTTCCTTGACCTGTTCAGCAGACGGTCTTCAGTCGGTCCTGTTGTCTATTTCAGACAGAGTGTATTAGGCCCTACGCTGTCGCTGCCGTTCTCAGAAACATCACTTTCACACCCGAGAGATACGCTAGTTTCATCGAGTTACAGGACAAACTTCACCAAAACCTGTGCAGGTATGGCCATACTCTCAATTGTTGAAATGCGAGAAAGTTGAGTCACAGACGACGATGTGATGTAACTTGTCGATTTTAAAAGGAGAGGTTGTATCATAGCGGATAAATTGTTCCAGCTCTAATTAAGGCATTACACTGAATAAAAACTCTTTGATTTGTTAAATTTATGCAGTCATAAATTATTCACATATATCTTGGCCATCAGCTAAATACAACTTCAGGGTGATATGTGTAAGTATACTGTTTTTATAATAAATACTGTGCATACATGTCTTGAATTAAATCGGGATGATGGCTCAATTGCTGATGGCAATATTAAGAGTTAAAGTTAGCAGTTCTCAGTATCAGTTCTATATTGAGCCTAAAAGCATGTATATTGTAAATAACTTAATAATGTATGAATTTTATGTGTCAGAATTCTTGAGGGAGAATGTGTGAATAATAAAGTTAATAATTGGTTTACTAAATATCTAGGTAACTTTATACTTTACTCAATAATCGCACCCGATATTGTTTACTTTGGATTGTTAGACAAAGAACATTAGTTGCCATAGGAACTCATGACCTTGACACGATTCAGGGACCTTTTGTATACAAAGCTCTGCCACCTCAGGATATAAAGTTTAGGCCTCTGAATAAAGAGAGGGAGTACACTGCTGTTGAGCTGATGGAACTGTATTCGGTAATTTGCTTTCTGTTTAGATTCTTTATTGCAGAGTGGTTGAACTCAATTGGCCATGTATTTTTATCATTCTATGTCACTCCATCTATTTCAGTAACACATTTCTATGATGATATAATGAAATATAATATTATATATTATAAATTAATGGCCTATTAGGCATTTTGGTATATATCATAATATGTGTTAAATTATGTAATATATAATAATACGATTTATATTATGTAATATTATATTATAGGCCTATATCGTATTATGTAATATTGTTTTATGTAATATATTATATAATGTTGCAGACAGACAACCACCTGAAGCATTACTTGCCCATCATAAAGGACAGCCCTGTGTATCCAGTAATATATGATGCCAAGGGAGTTGTCCTTTCTATGCCTCCCATCATTAATGGTTAGTTAACCTAAATCTGATGTATACATACATCAGATATAGGTTAAATATAATTTTCCCTATTTTCTTTTGTGTTTGTACTAAATAAACTGGACTGAGCCACATACAGTCAAAGCTGCTAGTGTTATGTGTTGATGGAAGCTTGGCAGGCATTTTGTACTTAACTTTTTGTTATTTTGTTCATTTTCTCCCCATCGCACTGGATCTAGGTATAGGGCTTAGAGCATTGGCTTAGTAAACACAAAGTCATGTGTTTGGATCCCGAAAAAGCCCATTGGTGATGTTAGGAAGAGCATTCAGTTATAATCGCTCTTGTGCCACATCTGAAAAAGTCCTTAGCCTGATTTAAAAAAACCTTTTTCATTAGGGTTTCTCACAGGAATAGTGACTGTAAACTCGTTTGAGTTTTGTACATTATATCTATTGTGGTTTGACAGGAGATCACTCGAAGATAACTCTCAACACTCGTAATGTTTTCATCGAGATGACTGCCACCGACATGACTAAAGCTCGTATAGCCCTCGACATCCTCGTCACAATGTTCAGTGAGCACTGTGACGCCCCCTTCAAGTAAGTCGCGCCAAAGTCATGATCACAGGCTATCTCTGTAACTCATACATGTAATGTAAACAGAATATTCAGCTATGTTTTGACGTGAAACAAGAAAATAAAACATTGTTTGGTTATTATGCAGTAAGTGTAGAAATTTACTGTACTGTACTGGATTGAAACTTGACTTACTTGTGTTAAAGATTGTCTTCAAGTTTAAACTTATCTTACTTAAGTTCCGTCTCGTATCGCTTGAGTCAAGACTTTATACAATAGTCACGTATCCCTACGCTCATCATTTATTTAACCTCTCAGTAATAGCCAGAATGTCTCATATTCTAGAATAGAGAAAGCTGAAGTTGTGTCCCCTGATGGTCTTCAGATATATCCCATCCTGCCTTACAGGGAGGAGAAAGTATATGCCCCTGCTTTGAACCATAAAGTAGGAATCAGGTACTAAGGCTATGTGTATCTATACTGTAGCTGCTATGTTTAGTGTAATGTTTCGTTTACTGAAAGGTATGTTCAAAGGTGTTGATCTTCTTTGCGTTCCGATTTAAAAGATATATTTGGAGATTGTGATAGTTAGTCCGAGTTGCACTTAAGTTTATTAGTATTTTAAATTTATTATTGTATAAACTATGAAATCAATATATACTTTAAATTTATTCTTACATGAAATTTTGTGAAACGGCTATTCTGGTATCTCAAATGTTGGAATTATAATACCATTGCATCCTGTGTGTATAGTTTATGAACATCAGTTCAAAACAATGTCAATTCGAAGACTAGAGGTATTGTTTACGACTTCCCTAATACTAGACGAGTTATCTCATTGATTTGTGTACACTTGACTTGTAGTGAGAGTCATGCCAAGATTGCCAACTCCCTCTCCCGGATGTGTTTACCTGCCAAGTTGGACCCCAACGACTCAGACTTCATCATAGTCACTGTTCCCCCGACTCGGCCAGACGTAATGCATATGGCCGACATTGTCGAAGACGTGGCCATCGCCCATGGATACGACAACATCACCAAAACCCTGCCTAAGACCAACACTACCGGGGAACAGGTGATCATAAGATAGTCCTCTGCTTTTGTTATGAAATTACTTGTAGTAAAGCCGACTCATGTTTGCCTAGAAGATAGGAGCCAAGGCTAGAGTCTGTAATTACACCCAACATTAGAAGTGATAATTAAATAGAATAAATAAATAAAATTAGTAAATGAGATAATTAAACAGAATAAATAAACAAAATAGAATAGATAAATGGAATTTGTATATAGAGTAAAGAAATAAATAGAATAAAGAATAGTATTGAAATATTTTAGTGGGAAATCAAATACTTCACACTGCTTGGTGTATCATTGGTTGAAGTGCTTTACTGTTTTATTATATAATTTCTCAATGATGAGAAATATTAGCCTTAGCTCTCTTGATATATCCGTGTTGTGTTGCAGTACGAGATAAATAAAGTAACTGACCTGATGAGACACGAGATTGCCCAGGCTGGTTTCACTGAGTGCCTCTCATTTATACTGGTAAGTTGTCTGACCAACTACTCACCTCACTTAATATTCAATAGTTTTGTTGTAGTTGTCTTCTCTATTAAACTGAGCATCTGTTCTACATGTTTATATTGTTTGTAATCATGGTAGTTGTCTGCCCTCTACAATTAATGTTTATATAAAAAACTTGCTATTAAAATAATGTAATTATTGGTTTTAATGTTGTATTTCTTTAGCTAATGACAGCAATTGTTTTCTCACCAAAGCAGTTGAATTCGCTATGGGGCTTTCACTAGTGTATAATAGTAGCCCTCTAGTACAGTAACTCCGTACACACACTTTGATAGTAACGTGTTGTTTCACTTGTCGCCAGTGTTCTACGGATGATGTGTCAAAGAAACTAAGGAAGGATATAGCAACTGTCCCCGCTGTTCATATAACTAATCCTAAGGCTGTTGAATTTCAGGTATGAGGTAATAGTAAAACATCAACATGTATTACCCATTTTTGTAAATTTAATGAAGTTTAATATTCAACATTATTAAAGATATTGTCCAACTGTTTATTTTTCAATCTGCTAATGCTGTGGTTACCCTTAGACTTGATATGCATTCACCACTCTACAACTTATAACATTATTTGCTAGTATATGTTTCTGTGGAGACAAAGTAGTAAACCTATGTAGTGTAGCTATACGGCTTTTAGGTGGTGAGGACAACTCTACTTTCTGGAATTCTCAAAACAATATCCTCTAATAAGAACATGCCTCTTCCACTGAAACTGTTTGAAATATCAGATGTTGTACACAGGACATCTGCATCAGGTAAAGTAGTAAAGTTCGCACAGTGGCTTCCGCAACTAAATAGACTTTTAGCTGCCACTATTTAAAGAATCCCTGACAGTTATGTTTTATTCAACAATTCACATATATCTTGACTATCAGCTAAATACAACTTCAGGGTAGTATGTCAAGCGTATTAGTTTTATAATTAACTTTGTGTATATGTGTCTTGAATATATTGGGGATGATTACAAACTTGCTTTTGTTTGGCTTAGTGTCTATGACACTTTAAAACTGAAACGCCATACAAGATACGAGTTACTCATCTCTGGCAGGTGACTAGGTTACCTTATATTCACGTTGACAGATGTGGGAGCTAAGAATGAGCGTCGGTTTTGTGCGGTGAACTATAACAAGCTGGCTGGCTTTGAGATTGTTCACGGGCTATTGGACAGGTTCATGCAACTTGCCGAAGTGAAATACAGCAAAGACGGGACAGGATATTACATCAGAGGAGCAGAGGGTACGTTATTAGCATCTTGTATCGTAATATGTAATGTTTATCACGAGAATAAATGTACTTTAGTGGTCTTTGAAAACTTCAAACGGCCTTAAAATGTAAGGATAAAATTTGTTAGCACTCGTCGTGGCTATAAAATGGCCACTTAGCTTCAACATTACAGAACTGTCTATTCACACTGCTAAATTTCTCTGACAGACTCGACGTATTTCCCCGGGCATTGTGCTGAGGTGGTGTACAGAGAGAAAGTGGTGGGACTGGTTGGTGTGCTGCACCCAGAGGTTCTGGCGAACTTTGACCTCAATTTACCGGCAGCTGCTTTAGAGCTGAACTTGGAGGCTTTTCTCTGATTGGCAGACTAGTTAAGATAATAAATTGTCTATAAAGTTACAATCCAGCGATATTACACACACGTAATACATGTGTTATAATTTATGTTTGCTGTTTTAATAAAAAGCAATAGTCCTAATAAAAAGCAATAGTCGTAGTAATATATACATTTCCCTTTCAAATAGAAGTTGCAAAAAAAGCAGTATAAAAACATTAAAATAATGCAAAGATGAAAAATATGTATAAATTAAGTCGGCTGCATTAAAACTTGCATAAGTATCCATAATGGTGAGTGACAGTAAAAATGAAAGTTTCTAAGTTGGATACAATTCGTGTTCTAAATGTCTTGAGGGTTATTTGCAGATGTAAGTATGAACGGCATAAATATTAGTTAGATCTAAGCTAAATACTAGTTAGAAATCTACCTGCCTTGTAATGTACTTGACCTATGAACATAGGAATGGCTTGCACCAAAGCTTAGTTTAGTATTGAGCAAGCTGTGTGAATAAATAACTCCTAATATAAATTTTATGCACTGAATACCCAAAAATATAATTATAAAAAAATAAATTACACAACAATTTCTGATTGATATTGAAACGTAAACATCAAGGTTATTGCCTTTTTGTTCAGAGAGCTCAGAAGCAGACCATAAGTTGCACAAATTATCTCGGTTAAAACAATTCCATTCTCAATGGCTTATTTTACTGGCATATTTAGCAAGCAAAATGGGATATATAGCAATGGTGAAAAGGCACCATCCAGGGCTATAGTAAGTAGAACATCTAATATAAGTAGGAGTTACTTTAGTTTCCTGTATATAAAATATTACATCACCTTGTAAAATCCACCCAGGATGACACAACTCTGAAGAACTACAAACAGCTTAAATGCCGATTTGTAAACAGTATACTGTTACGTGAAACCTGATTGGCTGAGCACCTGCTATGGCAACTATTGAATATAAACTCTACTACGTCCAAAAGGCACTGGGCATCATTTTTTCCTTGGCTCCCAAATGATTTATAAGTTTTTCATTCTTGAGAAATTCCAGGGGATACATAACGAGACTGCCTCGCACTTTCATCAACTGCTGCCTAGCAACCACTGGGTCACTAGTAGCCATTGAGGTCAAGGCCTTGTAAGCCCGGAGTTCTTGAAAAGAAGTAACTGTGTCACAGGGCAGACAGTTGAACACCTGAATCAAATAATTAGAATAAATATATGTTATAAATAGATAGATATAATATACCTATGTAGCCCTAGTAGAACATTATATACCTATGTATCCCTGGTAGAATATTATATACCTATGTAGCCCTAGTAGAACATTATATACCTATGTATTCCTAGTAGAATATTATTATATACCTGTGTATCCCTAGTAGAATATTATATACCTATGTATCCCTGGTAAGATATTATAACCCTTATGTGTCACTGCTAGAATATTATTTTATATATAAGAAGTATAATTGACAAATACAAAAGGCGATTTCAAAAGCAGCGAGGTTTTTCTTCCTAAACATTGCATACCTTTGAATAGATTGAAGTGTTGACTGCAGCCGTTGTGACCCAACGGTGCTTATAGAACTGCTCACATGTGATATCTTGTATATAATCCGTGTCACTCAGCCCAAGGTGCTCTCTAAAACAATTTAATTCATATGAGAAGTTATCTACTCATGTAAATAAAACAACAGTATAATGGCACCATATATAGCAATCATTCACATGGTTTCCAGTTCAAACATAGGAGGACCAGAAAGGGTTCCTGCCTAACACTATTGGCCTTTTCTTTGAAACTAAAAAGTGAGTGAGTGAACGTTAAAATTGTGTAAATGATACTCTACTTAAACTGCACCATTTTCAACTAAAAGTAGAATCATTTCAAGGAGCAATGGGAGGAACAACAACTAATTGTGGATTAAGGAAATGAAAACATCAGTTAATTGCGGGTGGGGAGAGGGAGCCCCTCACTAACTGATAGTACATGCGGGTGGGGGAGAGGGAGCCCCTCACTAACTGATAGTACATGCGGGTGGGGGAGAGAGATTTTCAACTCACTGAAACAGGTTGTTTCTGAGACTGTAACAGAACTTGCCAACTTTCACATCTTGTCCAGACATCGTTGAGTGAAGGAAGAACTCGTCTTCAATGACTACGGCTATCTCACTGTCTCTCACACCTGATTGGATAACAACAGTCGTGAGCATTTCACACACGTGTGTACAGTATACACACTTATACAGTATACATGGAAATCAGTGAATAAATATAATAATTATCGAAAGCACTGATGACCAGCAAACAGTAGCAACAGTTAGCTAAGAATCAGACGGTATGGAATAAATACTCACCGGAAAGACTTCTATCATTGATATTGGCTGATCCAATAATGCATTTCCTGTCGTCTACTATCATGAGTTTGCTGTGCACGTATATCAGCTCGGTGACTGGCTTACCTTGGAGTGAGCCGTGAGTCCTGAGACCAGTTACTGAGACGTAGTCATTGGGGTCGACACCTGTAGTGTAGTATGTAGTACACAGTGTAGTATACTGTAGTACACAGTGTAGTATGTAGCACACAGTGTAGTATACTGTAGTACACAGTGTAGTATACTGTAGTACACAGTGTAGTATGTAGTACACAGTGTAGTATACTGTAGTACACAGTGTAGTATGTAGCACACAGTGTAGTATACTGTAGTACACAGTGTAGTATGTAGCACACAGTGTAGTATACTGTAGTACACAGTGTAGTGTACTGTAGTACACAGTGTAGTATACTGTAGTACACAGTGTAGTATGTAGTACACAGTGTAGTCTACTGTAGTACACAGTGTAGTATACTGTAGTACACAGTGTAGTATACTGTAGTACACAGTGTAGTGTACTGTAGTATACAGTGTAGTATACTGTGTAGTATACTGTGTAGCACACAGTGTAGTGTACTGTAGCACACAGTGTAGTATACTGTAGTATATTGTAGTACACTGTGTAGTATACTGTAGTACACAGTGTAGTGTACTGTAGTACACAGTGTAGTATACTGTAGTACACAGTGTAGTATGTAGTACACAGTATAGTGTACTGTAGTACACAGTGTAGTATACTGTAGTACACAGTGTAGTATACTGTAGTACACAGTGTAGTATACTGTAGTACACAGTGTAGTATACTGTAGTACACAGTGTAGTGTACTGTAGTATACAGTGTAGTATACTGTGTAGTATACTGTGTAGCACACAGTGTAGTGTACTGTAGCACACAGTGTAGTATACTGTAGTGTACTGTAGTACACTGTGTAGTATACTGTAGTACACAGTGTAGTATACTGTAGTACACAGTGTAGTGTACTGTAGTACACAGTGTAGTATACTGTATCACACAGTGTAGTATACTGTAGTACACAGTGTAGTAACTGTAGTACACAGTGTAGTGTACTGTAGTACACAGTGTAGTGTACTGTAGTACACACTGTAGTATACTGTGTAGTATACTGTAGTACACAGTGTAGTATACTGTAGTACACACTGTAGTACACTGTGTAGTACACAGTGTAGCATACTGTAGCACACAGTGTAGTATACTGTAGTACACAGTGTAGTACACATACAGGTCACATGACTTACCGTGACTCCGCAGTTTCTTAAACAAAGAATTCTCGTGACCAATCAGAGACTGCTGGATCCAGTAGAGAACAGAGAATAGGGCGGAGCCCCCTGACTTTTGTGGGTCAAGGTCAGCTTCAAACGCTGGCAGCAGCGGCAGCACTATGTACACTCGGAACTGCTGTTTCATCCTAACAGGAGTGTAGAGGAGATTAGGGCGACAGATACAGTAGAACTTTTGAAGAACAGCATTATCAACATATTTTACAATTTAGTAAAGATTTGTATACCCAACAGAATAATATTGCTATCAACAAAAATTCAAATATTGTGTCAATAGTGTTAACCTATAAGTTTGATAGTGTAAGTAATACACATTGTGATTTTAGACTTAGTACTTACAGCTTATTGAATAACAAAGTAATACTGTAACAGGGGCAGAGTATATACTATGTGTAGATGTGTAAGTATATACTATGTGTAGATGTGTAAGTATATACTATGTGTAGATGTGTAAGTATATACTATGTGTAGATGTGTAAGTATATACTATGTGTAGATGTGTAAGTATATACTAATGTGCAGATGTGTAAGTATATACTAATGTGTAGATGAGTAAGTATATACTATCTGTAGATGTGTAAGTATATACTATGTGTAGATGTGTAAGTATATACTATCTGTAGATGTGTAAGTATATACTATGCGTAGATGTGTAAGTATATACTATGTGTAGATGTGTAAGTATATACTATGTGTAGATGTGTAAGTATATACTATGTGTTGATGTGTAAGTATATACTATGTGTAGATGTGTAAGTATACAATGACTTACTGATGAGCTTTGGTTATTCTGTTAACGAGTGCCTCACATATACAGTTCTGTACGTCCGTACCACACCAGCTGATGAAGAACTGGTTCTAGAATAGTACAAGTAGATATAATAATATATTACAGTATATATTACACTACAGTATATATTACACTATAGAATATACGAGTATTACACTATAGTATATATCACACTATAGTATATATTACACTATAGTATATATTACACTATAGTATATATCACACTACAGTATATATATATATCTTACAGTACTATATGATGTATTATATTACACTACAGTATATATATTACAGTACTATATGATGTATTATATTACACTACAGTATATTACAGTACTATATGATGTATTATATTACAGTACTATATGATGTATTATATTACAGTACTATATGATGTATTATATTACAGTACTATACGATGTATTATATTACAGTACTATATAATGTATTATATTACAGTACTATATGATGTATTATATTACAGAAGCTCACCTCAATGTAGATATAGTACTCAGATTGCTCTATCAACTCAATGTAAGCATTGTATATGGAAGTCTCAGGTCTCTGCATGCCACTTGACCAACCAGAGCAGCTTCTTAACACCTACACCGTACACTAATGTATATATATACACCTACACCGTACACTGATGTATATATACACCTACACCGTACACTAATGTACATATATATATACCTACACCGTACACTAATGTACATATATATATATACACCTACACCGTACACTGATATATATTTTTATATACAAAATGCATACTGAGTATGGTTGTGCGTGTGATTACGATATGGTAACATAGTAGCAAGTCTATACAAATAACATATGCTATACCATTGACACAATAGCATGTCCAGACTGCATGGTTGTGTAATTATGTCAAACTCAAAATAGAACTTTCAACACAGCTAACAATTACGCTAGACAGGAAGTTCACCTGACAGTTGACGAGTTCGCACATGTCTCTGATGAAAGGCGGGAGTCGTTTGTACGGAGTGTTGGTGGATCGGGGAAGGAGTAGAGGATACTTGGAGCTCGTCTTAGACGAGGCTTTCACTTTCTTAGCGTGGTTCCATCGCTGTATGAAGTGCCTGCCCACATCAGTAGCGGCTCTGTTGAACACTACACAGGCTATGTCGTGCCACGGCATGCGCACCGTGCTGAACCGATCTACCATGTCTGAGAAGTGAAGCATAGATTTATACAGCTGGAGACAACTTCGGTTTTAGTTTCACATTCAAGACAAGAGATATAATTAACTGTCAGCTGATCGTAATAATACTATTGTATATACTGTATACTATATGTGAGGGAAATGGCTAGAAGCAGCACTGAGTTGAGGGTGACAGAGTACAGTAGTTGTGTATTCGTTGATGCCCAAACCCCAATCACTGCACTCAGTGACCACCAACTCAGCGCTGCTTCTAGCTATTCTAGCTATTCTAGCTCTAGCTTTATTCTAGCTCATTAAGTTAGACTAGCCAGGGCCTGAGGCTATACACACCGTGATACGGGGCGTCGGCACTGTCCAGGTCTTTGTGGATCCAGTTGACGTAGTCTTTACCGAGCCAGAGTTTAGTTGCCCTGTCCGAGTCTTGTACTGTGGAAGAGGAGCTGCTTCTCCTGCGTCAAAAAGAAGACAATTCTAGTGATAAACACACAAATTAGTATGTTGGACTACAGCCTATATATTAAGTGCATATATTAAGTACTTTTATACCCTCTTCGCGTCCTTTTACCAGGAGGCTGGAAAGAATTATCCACATCGGTTGGTGGTACAGCACAGCAGGCAACCCAAACTTAAATAACTTTAAAAGAAACAATCCATTATTGCCACAAAAATTAAATAATCTGACCTTCTTTCTCTAAAATCAGCCAACACAAGTTACACCCTGCTGTGCTACCATAGGAAGTAACACCACCTACCAACGCGACCAGCAACCAATCAACACGAGCACACAACTCACCTGCTGGCATTAATAGTAAACTGGCTATTCTCATTCTTCAGGACTCGTTTGATTTTATCCATGCTGTTCCTCAGTTTCCTCCAAGACTTGCCTCTATCTGACTGGTCTTCTTCGGGCACATTGACCGACTGAAAGGGGACAGCGTATCAACATATCAACACATCACAGCGTTCCAACATATCAACACATCACAGCGAACATATCAACACATCACAGAGTTCAATTCAACAGTAAACTCAACAAAACAACAGGCAAAAGGCAACAAAGAATGAATAACAAATAACAAACTGTATTATTTAACTGACTTTCTTTTTATTTATAATTTAAATTTTAAAATAAATCATTTATATTATTAGCTAAAATTTCAAAATCCACTTATAGATTCTATTAGTTTGACTAATTAATTTCAATGATAACATAGAATGAATCCACTCAACATATTTTACACTGCAAACACAAGTAAAGCAACAGTTTAAAGGTGAAATAACTCTCATATTCAGTGTTTACTAGTGTTTACCTCTCGAGCCAGTCTAGCCTCTCTTCTCTTCTCTCTCATCTCCTTCTTTGCCTCCCTAAATTCTCTCCGCGACTCTCTAGTCTCCTTTCTGTCTTCTCTTCTCCATTTCCTCCTCTCCGGGGATCCATTTCTTTCACCTGCCGACTCCACCTTATCAGACGAGTGATTCAACTCGCTGTCGGATTTCCTGACATCACCACTGACTTTTTGCAGATGTTTCTTACTTCCTTTTGGGTGCCTCTTGTGAGATTTAGATCTCTTGGGAGAAGCGTCTCGATCATCTTGGCTGGGTTGAGATACGAGAGAGTATTTAGGAGGGGGGTTAGGCACCTTGCCCCGAGATTTCTTTCTTGTTACCTCAATCAGATCTACACAGAATCCTCGGATTGGTTCCAAAGCTAAGAGAGGAATAGGCGGTGCTAAATCCTACAGAGGAAATAGATTAGAGTAAAATATGAAAAGCAATGACAATTTTATGAAGTTGAAACAAATGTTACTCATATTTTGCATGGAAAAATACAAATTGTTTTGAACTTGTCAGAAATGGAAAAAGTTGTTAGCGCTAAATGTTTAAAAACTATTTTCACACATATTCAAACCTACATAAGCAAGTAGACAGAACATTTATGAATGTTGGTCACATTTATTGAATTTCAATCAAGTTAGTATCCAAACTTACAACAACCAATAATAAAATGAGCTTTAGATTAAAAACCATCAAAACTTGGTGACGTAATAGCTTACCGTACTTCCTGCAGCGGTGAGTTGCGTCGTGTCGTCTGCTTCAACATCCAACCTATCAACAGACGAGCAGTCTTCGAACCCCGCCGAGCTACAACCATCCAACTCATCGGCCGGAGTAGTAAAGGGGATAACTCCCGAAGGAGACGGAATACTGTTCATCTGGGTGTCGTACAACAGACTTTCTCCTAAAGATTGTTGAACTTCAAACGAAAAAGCGGAATTGGAAGCGTGGACGGGGGAATCTATGACGATATCACTGCTGATGTGAGGAATGGGTCGTGTGTGGACATTATTATACAGCCAATCAGCATCTTCCTTCTTTACTGACATAAACACGTCCTCGTCGCTCAGGTGCAGTTTCGACTTGTTCAATGAATCAACAACATGGCCGCCGTCATCAACGTCAGTGACATTCTTGTCGAGAACCGTGGTGCTGTGTGAAAAGACAGCGCCTTCAACGCCCCGCCGGAATTCTCGAGAAAGTTTAGCGCTAACAGTCACCTGGTTCTCGGGAATATCTACCGAGTTTGTTTTGTGAGCAGGCATACGGCCTTGACTTCTTAATTCAATGACATCTGAGGTGCTCCAGGAGCGTGGCGACGGCCTTCGCATATTTGGAGGTAAAACAGCCATCTGAAGGGTTGACGGGAGGTCAACAGGTAAAGGTAGAGCTTTCTTTTTAGCACCTGCAGAAAAGAAGAACTACAGATTGTAACATCCTAAAATAAATATCATCAAATATAAACAAAAGGACCATGAGATTAATTTTGCAAAACTAGAATAAAAGTTGAAAATGCAAATGGACAATTTCAGTATTTTGGATATGCTGTCTCGACACATTACATGGAATAAGTATTCTTTAATTATTCTTTATAGATTGTATTACATTACATTACTGCGTATTATATTATAATATGTTACATTATATCAGATAACATTACATTATAAAATAGAATAATATAGGTACTAGATCCCGTAAAGTTATATTATAATATATTATACTATATCAGATAATATTATATTATAACATTATATATTACAATATAATACATTACAATTTACACCATAAACATTACATTATAATAAAGGGTGTTCTACCTTTCACTTTCAGATCTGATAAACCAATTCCTTTCCAATCATCTGCAGAGGTGCTGACAGTACTGGCCGGTCTTGTAGTAGGAGGGGTGACGGACTGCACCCACCCCAAGTCTGTCAGTCTGTCAAATAAGTACCAAGACTATACATCACATCAGATGAGTACATGACTCACTAAAGCTATACCTGTAGAACTGAGGCTATACCTGTAGAACTGATGCTATACCTGTAGAACTGAGGCTATACCTGTAGAAGCAAGGCTATACCTGTAGAACTAAGGCTATACCTGTAGAAGCAAGGCTATACCTGTAGAACTAAGGCTATACCTGTAGAACTGAGGCTATACCTGTGCTGGCTGTCATCCCATCTGCCATAGCAGAGGTCCAGACCTCCCAGAAAGGCTATCGTCTGATCCACACACACAAGTTTCTCGTGGTGAGTCCACATGTACACCAAAGATTTCAGGTGATCAGGGTGTCTCATAACCTGCCCCAACAAAAGACACTCTCAACTGGGTGCTAAAGCTAAGTCTTGGATGAAATAACTCCAAATTTATGTTATAAAAACGTCAGAGCTACATTCATCAGCAATAAGCAACTGACGGTTTGTCAAACAAGAGGAGACAATTTTATGGCTCCATAATAAAATAAAATAAAATAAAAACATAAAGACTAGAATCAAAACCAAGAGAGACACAAGAGGTGATTAAAACACCCCAATACATAAACATATAATGATATACTTAAGAATATAAACGTAGAGTATTTAATATAATTTAGAACTGGGAACTACAATTACGTGACGTACCATTATGTTGGGGTGTGACGACTCCAAATGGGTTTTACATTTAAAGCTTTGAATACCGCCTACAGCCATCGCGATCTCTTTATACAGCAGAATGTAAATCTTCACTCCTTCTTCCTGAGTTACATCACAAGATGTTAATACAAAACTGATTAAAGCAATTGCCTACAACTCTTAGCTTTAGTATTACTGCAGCTTTAATGCACACTTCTTTTGAAAATGCATCAAGTTTAAATCAAATCAAAAATAAGTTTAAATTCAACAAAAGTAATTTCTCATTAGATGTTTTGATATTCCTATTTATTTCGTGCTTTACACTCATTATAATTGGAATAGTTTCACTACAGGAAATGAAGCAAGAAGCAGACAACTACCGCTTTCTTGAGAAGGATTTTATCCAGTCTAGAAGGGTCGTTCATGTGCACCACGGGACGGCGTAGAAAGAGTTCCGGACTCAGCCACCAGTCTGTGATGAATATCTCTTCCTGTGCATTCTCTAGAGCTGAGGCTACATCGGCAAAGTATGAGGCAGCATCCACATACCTGCCCGTCAAACACACTCACTTGAATAAGAACCCCGCTAGCCTATACAACTACAGCTGTGCATCAACCTCACTGAACACTAAGCAGCACAATTCAAAACTAAAACTCCACAAAGCAGCACTAAGAGCCGTGTAACCTCTCAGTTGGTGATGTAGCTGTTAGTCCAGTTGATGATTCGTAGCACTAGAAGTTGTCTACTTCTGGATATTAAATTCCAAGTATAAAAACTAAACAGAGAAAAAGCTTACGTTATGTACCTAAACTAATATCATGAAGTACCATCCTTTCTGAAAACAAAACCAATTACAGCAGCAGTTATTTAACGTAACGCAACTTTCCATCATATACAAAAATTTTGATTTTACTGTTTAGTTACTGGAGAAACCTTTAACAACAGCATATAGCTCAAATACTATCAAATAAAGTTTTAGCACATCAAGTGGTAAAGAAAGCAGAATATACATTCAGAAGACAACCAAAAAATGGGAAAGAAAAAGGGTTATAATAAAGTAGGAACAGTACATGATAGAGAGGAAGGATGGAAATGAAAATCACATTAACATGCTTCAGGTGGACCATTCAACACTCGCTAAAATATAAAATAGTAAGAGAAAGCAGTGAATTGGATAACTAAAGCAGGTCTTCTACTGGTTTGTTGTAATACCGAAAGGATTAAGATTCACTAAAACTCCCTCAGCATAAATATATTTTCATGCGAAAAATATATTCCACGCTCCCAAAACTTTCTATAAATGCATTACACAAAGTTGAAGGATTCTTCAAAGAGTTCTGTTTTTGCTATTTCAGTGTCCTCCGGAAAATAATTTTCAAAATGTATCAGACAATAACAGTTATAATCTGTAGCCATGGGCTTTTATATTATGGGAAAAATGTGTAAAATATTTGTTGACTACAAATAACCCCCTCCCCTCCTCCACTAACCCCTCCCCCACTAACCCTCCCCCACTAACCTCTCCTCCTCTTTGTCATGGAGCCTTACAAACCACGGAGAGATGCATGAGAATAATTTACGGGTATATTAACAGGGTCACAACAGTTTAACAGAATGGGGTACGAGGTCACTCAACTAACAACAGAAACCTTACACCTCGTCAGTTGTTAGAAATGGCAGAATCTTCACAGGAAGTGATATCACTCAACGCTAGCAGACGTGAGTCTGTGTACAACAAATAACGGAGGAAAGACTGAATTATGAATGAAACACATAATTGACTGCCAAAGTTGATAGAATGCCAAATCTATGGCACTAGAAAGTTATTTTATATTCTGTGAATTTATATATAATAAAAGAATTCATCTTGAAAAAATTTAAAATTTAAAACTTACAATTTTGTAGTTTCACTGTTCACATGTATTTAAATTTCAATTTTGTAGACAGCCAAGGAGAAAAAATATTTTAATTTGATAAAAACAATAACAAAAAATTTAAAAACGTAACAAAGTAACATAAAACCAGCATACAGAACTGAGAACTCTCTGTACCACGCAAAGATTTCCTGTGGAAAAAGAAAGTTGGGCTGCAGGGAGATCAATTAGAATATTCCGGAAGGTCACAAGAATATATTTACACATACCAGTGAGCGAGTTCTTTACGCTGAGGAGCGAATGAGGCGTGTGGAGTTGGCGCTGTGTACTCACACGACTCTGCCACCTGCGTTATAGCTAGCACCCAGTTATCTCTCTTGTGATGACTGGTTGTCTTCAATGCCAGCTCTCTAGAAGTCAATGGAAACACCAAATCAACAAAACACAAGTCTCAGTAAATGCTATAAGTCTCAGTACGAGTATAGAGATGAGAAGAGTGAGAAAAGTAAACCGATACTTTGTACAAACTAAAACAGCAGCAACTGAAGTTGAAGCATTTGTTATTAGAGAACATAACTCTCAAATAATGTTATATCCTTAATGTCAATTTAAATTTAAAGTAATTTTTATAGCAAAATTTAGAGAGACTTACCAGTGATACCAGTGAATAGTACTAGTATTACTAGTACTACTACTATTAGTACCAGTAGTATTATTAGTAGTATTAGTACTACTATAATATTAGTACTACCACTAGTAGTAGTACTGATAGTAATAGCATTAACAGTAGTACTAATACTACTACCACTAGTACAACTAGTAGTACTAGTACCACTAGTACTACTAATAATACTAGTACAATTAGTAGTACTAGTACTACTACTAATACTACTAAATTTAGTGCTAGTACTACTAGTAGCACTAGTAGTACTAGCACTACAATGAAATTACTTATTGCTAGCACGAGCGTATAGTTATTCACTTTACTGGACCAACCTAACTGTGTTGGTAATAATGAGGCCATGTTTTATTCTGGTAGAGGCAAGACCTCTCTTCACTTCATAGAAGTCCTGATCAAACAGCATGACGTCTGCAATCTCCTGATTCTGTCTCAAGTAGCAGACGTATGAGTCTTTCAAAACCAGCCACCTGCACACAAACACTCTAATACTATATATACTACTAATACTATATACACTACTAATACTATATATACTACTCATACTATATACTACTAATACTATATATACTACACTACACCTTCTGTTCCAAACAGCTGCTGTAGGTTGGAAGCAGCTCAGAAGAGTGGAGAATCTCCTCCCCCCAGACCTCTTCAAGATGTACCCCTCATGGAACTTTTTTCCTCGATTCTTAGCAAACGACAGCTTGCTAATCTCAAGGAACCTCATCTAAAGATTATATCAACGTGTCATATAAAATAATTCATCAGTGTATAGCAGCTGTTTCAGGATTTGTCCCCTCATCAGCACATAACAGCGTACGATGGCCCACATCTTCGCAATGCTTCCACTGGAGGCTATCTATAAGATGTGTAAATTCAAGCCAGATAACTTAAGCCACTTTAGAAGTTATGAGGTAGAATTTATGGCTATAGTTCAATAGCTTAATCTCAGAATACCTATTAGTACATCTCAATCTGTGCAAGATGTATAATATATATTTTCCCTTTTACACATGTATATATTACTTTATTTTATGCATTTGGTCACCACTGCTGTTTACTGCATCGTGTATTTTTTATGCCAATCATTAAGTTATGCTTATAAAAAATCAATTTAAATTTTCCTTGATAAATACAAAGAATTAAATCATAAAATCATAAAGTAAACTTCCGTGCAATATAATTACACAGTAAAACTACACACAGTTAATGGGTCTCAACTTGATTTCTATTCTAAAAGCAATGCCTTAAGGGTGTTCGTAAAACTGAACGAAATTTTATATATAACAAAACACTGACATTTGAATTAATTTAACTTTTCATAGTGAAATGTGCAGGAGCAAACAATTTCTAAAAATATACTACAATCTCCCAGACAGCAATTATTACAGTGCAACTGAAACTAAATTTAGTCGATCAGTAAAATTCAACCGAAACTAATAAAAGCAGCCATTCCTGAGTGTCAAGGTCAGAATCTTACCGTTGACTCATGCGTCCTGTAGGTGGGGTCTTTGAGTAAGGCGTTGAGATACTCTTCCAGTCTCCTCTACAGTAGAATATAGGAACGTGTTGACCAAAGGAGAAGACATCAATGTTGTTGTTTATTATCATAAGAATCCAAACAAACATGTTGGGAGAGTAAATCAACATGGAGATGATATTGTAAACCAAATATACAATATTATGTTTTCTACGTGTACAAGTACAGTGTTTCCTCTATATCTCACGGAGGGAGCACTGTAGCTTAGTGAGATACAGAGGGAGCACTGTAGCTTAGTGAGATACGGAGGGAGCATTATAGTTACACTAGAAGATACACTATTTTGGTAAATTCCCTGCTAAAATAGTTAATTTCCAAGTTTAGAGAGAGAAAACAACTCCAGATTCATTGTGAGGCATTTTTAGTCTCTGTTTACCGATGAAATTATGCAGCATATAATAACAAATAATACAACATAGAATAACAAGCTTTCCCTGATTGACATGCATAAACAACATGGGGGAGGAAACCTCGTGTGACATACATTACATCAGACGTATATAACCCTGAACCATCGTAATGTAATACTGATAACATTAGCCAATATAAACTGTGAAGTACATTCACTGTGGAGTTTGTAAATAAAGTATTGCAAATTATTACAAGATTGGATGTTTCAGATAGCCAAACGCTGTAGATAACATTAGGAATGGGGAATTTCCAAAGTCGGCACAATAAACACACAACTGTAAGTACTAGATAGGCTACATTTATCTTTCAGTGTGACAAGCGACAGTCTAGTGAGATGTTTCTATTGAACGGTGACTTGATATATCTGCACACAAATCTGGCCATGTTTAGAGGAATTCCTTGCACTGTATATTACAATACGATGCATGCATTTCAAGTCAGTTTGGCTCAGGTTTTACTACCCCCCTCCCCCTCACCCCCCTTCCCTCCCATCTTATAGCCCTAAAACCATGCTGAGTACATAGTCTGGAGACTCTACTGTGGCAGAGGAGCTAGCAAATACTGTCCCTGACATTACCAATAGCCCGTTAGGAACACAATATGGCTTCTACTGCTTTTGAATAAACCAACGGGAACATGCTAGTAACTCTATAGTCTATATATTATAGCATATTATTATATTATCCTATTATATTATATTATCACACCACATTATCATACCATATTATATTATATTATTAAATTATATTATATTATTAAATTAGATTATATTATAATATTATATTATTATATATTGGTAGGTATGCGAAGAGTAATTTAAACCCAACTGTTGCCATATAACTCTGTAAAACCGGAGTTGTGGCCCCCTGAGTCACGAGGTGATGTAACACTCACCCTGCGTCTCTCTACTTGAGAAGGTGAACTTATGAATATCTCCGGTTTGTTTGGGAATCGGAGAGAGACTTTGCGCTGAACTCTCCCAACCTTCCTCCTACAACAGAGAGCTGGAGAACTTTAAAGGGGGGGGGGGGGTATAGCATGCAGGACATCTATTACCTCCTATGTTTTCTCTACCTCTTATTAAACTCTTTTGATTAAAAAGGAGAGGTAGGTGCAGTAATGGAGAAATTGAGAAAAGCCTGTGTTTTAGATTAGAAATGCAACAAAAAAGTTACATTCTCACAAGAATTTCAAACCAAAAATTACGAATAAAATAGAAGAACTTAGGCTATCCCAATTCCTCAGCTACAGCTCCTAAATAATTTATAGAAGTGCATTCATGTACTGTATTCTATAATCTACTAGCTGACAGAGTACTCTAACATAATCTACTAGCTGACAGAGTACTCTAACATAATCTACTAGCTGACAGAGTACTCTAACATAATCTACTAGCTGACAGAGTACTCTAACATAATCTACTAGCTGACAGAGTACTCTAACATAATCTACTAGCTGACAGAGTACTCTAACATAATCTACTAGCTGACAGAGTACTCTAACATAATCTACTAGCTGACAGAGTACTCTAACATAATCTACTAGCTGACAGAGTACTCTAACATAATCTACTACTAAATCATGTTTAAGCAGGCTTCAATAAAGTAATAAAATGATAATGTCTAACTGAGATTCAGTCAATCTGCAATCACAGTTAGTATAACAAGTAGAGATAAATTCAACTCGATATGATAGGAAACTTTTTGGACTGGCTGATTTCGCAACACATAATTCACAATAAATTTACCACAGAGATAAAAAGTTTTCCCCTATTTACTTCTTTTTCCCTTATTTTAAGGAAATCTTTACAAACAGCTGTGATTTATACGTATTTACATTTCCTTAGAAAGGAATGAGTCATGTATCTCCTATAGGGCTGCCAGGCTGGGGGGAGGGGGAGGGGGGAGGGGGGAGGTGTCTAACTACAACAGCATAGGCCACACCCACCACCAACAGTTTAGCCAGTCACAGGAAGAGAGATGCTGTAACTCAGGTTTCCTAATCTCCCTATTAATTTCAGTTGGAGATGACAACAGAAATGCAAATATTTATCATGAGAAAAGAGGCATTCTACCAGTTAAAACTCTGTTTTCATCACAAAAACGAGTCTGTGCTCCACGCCTAAAATAATAAGCTTATGCAAAGCTACAAACAACATTTCAAATAAGTGTTATCTGTAGAAGAAATAACAAAACAAAGCTACAGGATACATCTCTTTTAATGCCCTTTATACTGGTTGGATGTAAATAAAAAGCTTTACAATAATATTTTGTTTATCATCATACGTTTTGTTTATGGCCTTTTGTGTTTCCTAGTGTGGTTAATAAACATGTATGCTTTTCTCTAATTTTATTTGCCTGAGAGACAATGCAGCACATCTCCAGAGAGATTAGCTCAGTCTATGAAAGCATGGGGAGATGACTGTAGTTATTTAGACTCATCTCTGCTTACATTAAACTCAAGTAGTTCCAGAAACTTGAACTTAACTTAAAGACTACTTGACTTATGAACAGATTTCCTTCACTTCTCCGTCTACCCACCCTCACAATTTTCCAATCTCTCAGTTTAAAGAAATTACGGTTTAAAACTTTAAAACCTCATCAGAAACTAACAATACGTCCCCTGGGGGAGAGGAAATTTAATATCTACACTGAAATAGTACTCCTGTGTGTACATCTCAAGTTATTATAGCCTTTGATATCTACAAAGCCATTAGTAACAACTGATGTTCCACTAAACTATTTGATAGCAACACAACCTTCAGTGACAATAGCAAACTGTGTTTACAGTTTGGCATGTTTTTTATTTTGACAGACCTTTTCATCAACTCAGTAACCACATAACCACATTGTAGGACTATAAAGGGCGGATTATGTTAATGAGGAGCACTTTTTGTAATAGATATAGAAAGACAAGTGTCTAGGGCAGATAGAGTGTGATTATGACCACCAAGTAGACATCTGTGTGTATTACATCTTCATAGCTACTGTAAATATCTGCTGTATTGTCTACCAGAGATAGTGTAGCTAGCTTAACATGTGCAGCACAATCTGGGAAATAACAATGTATTATAGCCTGGCCACTAGCCTGGCCACGAGCCTGTCTAGTGGTCAGGCCAGTGGTCAAATACAATCTGGTTAGATGCATGTTCAGCCCTTAACAAGTCCAAAAGATGCAATTCACACTCTAACCATGTAACAAACACTCTAGAGTCTAAAGTCTGTAACGCAGAGCAGTAAACTAGTTGCACATATGGCAACTTGAGAGGGTAGACTGAGAGCATGGCCAACAGCACTGGTCTCATGCGGGCTGCTATAGCCCCACCCCACCCGCAAGTAGTTACAATGAAGGGCATGTGGCAATATTGTGGAAGAGTTTCACAACACATGTGGAGTAAAAGTAGGTGTACGGTGATTTTAGTTCTGGTGTATATTAGCATCCTACAGGAGGGGGGTATAGAATTAGTGACACAGAGGGTATGGAAATACATTTAGCATGGCTACAGCTACTGCTGCTACTAGTACTACTACTACTACTACTACTAGTACTATTGCTGCTGCTGCTATTACTGCTGCACTACTACTAGAAACAACCGTCCTAGATAAAAATGTCTTACATTTCTAGCAAGCTGTAATAAAATATAGCATACATGATTCATAAAGCAGACAATGATAAATTGGTTCATAAATTAAATCAGGGACCTATAGAGTATAGAGCATGGGTCAGTACACACGCACTAGAGTTATGCTCTCTCTCACCTCATTGGCTGAGCATTAGCTCTCTTTTCTTTGGGAGGAAGGGAAACTGTAGTTGTCTTTGTATTAGGGGTAACTCCAATGAAAAGGGAGGCTCTGTATAGTCTGAGGGAGCGATGTAACTCCTCAAAATGGCTGTATTTACGCACTATCCGCCATTTGTAACCATGATGGCTGCATTCAATATCATACCTGGACGATAGCATAGAATTCAGAGTTGGGATAAACATGGCTGTGTTAGAGTTATCATTCCATTAGAAACTCCTCAATTAATGTCTTGAGATGTAAATATATACCAGTTAAGCATATTTAAACACGACTCAAGGTAAAAAAGCGATTTATTGGCATAAGAATTTAGGGAACACAATACAAAACTTCCTCCTTATCTCACGGATCCCTTTCTTACGAAATTCCATAGGCCACAAGAAGGGCTTGGACCCTTGCTTTGTAGCTTATGTATGTGTGTATAGGAACAAAATGGCTGAATTTAGTAGATCAGTGAGTTAAATCTGGTATTCTACTATATGCCACGAATTGAGGCTTCGGAACCCGCAGCTTAGTGAGATACGGAGAGAGCGCTGTATAAAGATTTGGATTGCTGGAAAAGACAACTCACAATCTGGAAGAGCCCGGAAGAACATCAGCTGCAAAACCGTGAGTTTCTCTCACTGATATCTTCACATAGATCTCTCTATTGGGGTGAAGATACTCGTGTCCCACCCCCAAAGGTACAACAACTCCATCTCCTGCATTTATAAAACAATCAAATAAACTGATACGAAAGTACTAGTTGTCAATTTTATAACTCTTTATTTTGACACTCTTGGGAAAAACAGTATTTAAGAAACAGCTTATTGTTAAAATAGACAAAGATAAATAATCCCACAACAGTACAACGTAAGCACCAATCATTATTTGTTACAATATAATTTCTTAGTTTCTTTCACGACCTTGACACAAATTATGAGAATTATCACCTGTGGCGCTGACTTTGCCACACTCGACAGGTTGGTCAGGTACTCCGTCCAGAATGTCAAAATCTGACAAGGTGGACAATATAGAACCTTGTCTGTCCATGACTCAACTGGTACTCTACAATACAGCTAAACTTTCTGTAGGGAAACCTACACTCCCAACAACCTACAGCAAAACTAACTCCGTAACTATATACAGAATATTTGGAGTTTAGTAAAAATTTAAACGCTTCAAGTTTGAAACTGGAAAACTGACATGAAATTTTATCTTCACACAGATTATGGTATGACAGTTTAAAACTAACTTGACAATAGTTATAGTAGTCATAAATGAAAACTATGAGTGAGAAAAATTAACTTTGAAAGATCTTATCACACAAACAGTATTTACAATAACAATTTTTCTATAAAAAATCTATTGAAGATGGTACAAAGTTGAGAATACATTTCATATTTGCTAAGAAAAAACACAGTCCTTATTTATAATTTGTACCACATATAGTGAATAACTAGGCTACAAGGAAAACATTTTAAAAATAAAACCTATTCAATTTTGGATACTGAAAGGAACCGCAACTGAGTGATATCAGCATTTCCATTGATTGTAAATACTCAAACACTCACAGGCACTGAGACTGTGACCATTGATTGTAGTTTTAAATGAATTTAAGCTCAGTTTAGCCCCCTGGTAAATGTCTATTCTTAGGGAAAATAATATTCCAACACTAAATATGATTTAAGCTCTGATTTAAAACAATATTAATTTTATTTTATTTTTTATCCCTTAGGACAAGAGATAATTACTGATTTACTTATTACTGTTACACTTGGATTAATTATAGGAATGCTTAGAATCGGTATAGAGTTGGAAACACTCATACAGAGACTGATGGTTATACTAATACAAATCTCTAATGCGTATATTAATTAAATATTAGTATAATTATAAGTGAGTGATACACTTCTAATGTCTATAACTATATGGCAATATTAATAGTAATACTAATAGTATACTTTTATGTTAAGACTGCTTATTTATTGAAAAATGATAAGTACGACTACAGCAGTTACATAAAACTAAAACAAAATACTAATACTAATAGAGTCAGAAAGGTTGTACTAGTTATTGATTCTAGCACAACCTATTAGAGTATTACTACTAGCTAGAGTAGGTCATCGGTTCGAAGTTCAGGTTTAGGTTCAGGTTGTCAAACTCGAAGGCATAGAACTATTGTCTATTAGTATTACTATTACTATTAGTAATACTAATAGTAGTAATACTAATAGTAGTAATACTAATAGTATTTGAGTAATACTAATACTAATAAAACTAGAAGCAAATCATTTTAAGTTTTAGCATTTAAGCATTACTTTACGCCGTAAACTAAAAGTAAAACAGTGCTAGATTTAGTTTTAGTTGTACATTAACACTTCCTGGTACGCACAGTGATAGTCACACTGATACTAAATATCAGACCCAGTATGACTATCATTATGAGTAGTAGTATCACTATCAGTATGACTCTCACTATCAGTATCAGCATTAGTATGAAATAATGATTATGAGTATGACTATGACAGTAGCCGTAGGAGTAAAGTCCAGGAGTATGAAATAGATTACGAATCAGAATGGGAACCAAAAATCAAAATGAATGATAGTCACCATAGTTATATTATATACTTACATTAAAAATTATCAAAGGGCTCTAGTGCCAGCTCTATTTCATTATACACTTCATTTTACCGAGACTGTCGCAATCACAATGATAAGTTAGCTATCAGTATTACTGCATGTGACTGTCACTGTGTATGTTTTGCAGAAATGGGGAAATTTACGAACGGTCAGCCTAACGCAGCCTGTGTTCTTTGAAATTAATCAGAATAATTCTACAAAAGTCACAATAGCATTTAAGATTAGTGTCATTTGTAAATCGGTTTACAATCTCAGTTTATTTACCGACCTTGAACTGACACTTATCGGCCAACCATGTAACTTTATAGGAGTTATCTTGCCTTTAAAAGAACTACGCGTTGAAGAAAGAAAAAGCAGGCCTACATGGCAATGTTTTAGGCCTAGGTGCATGCACTCAGATTGAATTTGAGTGATTGTTGATTACAAGAGTTTGCACAGCACCCGTTCAATATATGACACCTTCATAATAATTTCCCTATTACACCCTAATTTTACTACATATATGATAAACACAACTGTGGGTATTGCATATAGTTATGAATATAATTATTGTATAAAATACAATATGCTCTGAGAGTAAGCTAAGAGATCTAGACCTGACATGTTGATGTTTAATAAAATTAACTTTCCATCTAATGTTAAAAGATATGTTTTTACAAACATGCACACGCATGAATATCAATATTAGCAGCACCTGATATGGCTTCAACTTCAACATTATACATTGTTACGTTAGCTGTGTCAAGGACTATATAAATTATGCCCATCACATTAAATATAATACACTCATGACATGCATTCATAATATTATTTTGTTACACCTGGCATTGTAACACTATTCTCTTCATTTATATTTCTAGTCAAAGAAAAATTTAAAGCAACATTATTTTGCTATTATGAAATTCACTAAATAACTTTAATTTATAAATTAACTGAAGGATGTCAACAACTACATAAACTATATAATATATTGCACGGCATTAAAAAGAGCACAACTCCAAGAATGATGCTCTGCTTTTGGCAATTTGCCATCGCGTTAGTATACCGCATCCAATAGTTGAAGTATCTTTGAATGGAAAGAAAACAAAGACTGCAGCAGACAGGCAGGCAGTCGAATGCTATAAGCAGACGAGATAAGTTCAACTTATAACTCCTTGAACTCCATGCACCATGGCAAGCAGTGAAAGAAGACTTGGCGTAGGAATTTGTGGACTTGGTAGAGCAGGATCTATTCACCTCGGTAGGTCTAGCTTGATTTCTAAGCTATGATTTGATGGCGACGCTCACTAGACCTGGTCAGTTGAAAAAATGTTTGCTTTATTTTGAAGATAGACTTATCAGTAATCTAGGAGTGAAAGTTCTAAACTTTTAAGCCTGCTCAGCGTGTTGCAGTTAAAAGTAGTGTGAATGTCAGCAATGATTCTAAATTAGTATTAGTTTTATAATACAGAGCGTCAGCATAAAGTTAAGCATAAAATTTGGGATAAAATTAAATTGTTTTAGCGTACAACTCTCAACCACATTGTAGCTAAGATATATATATCAATATTTTATTGCTGCATAAAGGAAGTGTGTCAGGAAGTCTTCTAGCAGTGCGTTTTATTGTGGCCTTAAAAAATAATTGTGTTTTGTAGATAATGTAGCGAAAAGCTTTGACTTGCAGCTACTCTACGTAGTGGAGTTTCGCACTGAGCATGCCCAAACCCTGCTGACTAAATACCATCAAGATCAATGCGAGATCGTGACTCCCTCAGATATGGACAAGATGCTAAGTGATGAGAGGTGGGTTAGTTTGTCCACAACTGCTCCATAAGATCAAATTGAGTTCATGCCCTCGGTGCCTTCTCATGATTGTCTGCAAATGAATAAACCCTTTAGAAGTAATACAATGGCTGAAATGCTGTACTTTGTTGTAGCAACTAGTAACATTTCAAATAAACAAAGCATTTGTGAGTAAAAATTACCTCTTGTAAACTTGTCAAGGTTAACAATGAATTTCAGCATGCATTGATCATTTCACTAAAGATTCTTGATGAAGCTAGTTTTTCCTTGATAAATCCGAATTAATATTGGTTAATATAAGTATTTAAACTTGATGTTGACCTTTTCATTAATTCTAACTTTTGAAATTTTTCTATGGTATTGCTGGTTTTCAGTATTCTGAGTTTTTATTCTGAAAATTTTAGCAAAAGTTTTCACTTTTTATGTATAGCAGGGTTGGTACTTCTATTCCTCTCTTTCAGTGTCAAATCTATAATGAGCTATACTGTGTTTCTAAACTACATTCAGGGTTGACTTTGTGATGGTGTGCACGCCAACCAACCTACACGAAGAACAAGTGCTCAAATCACTCAATGCAGGTAATATATTAAATCCTAAAACAATTAAATAGATACATGTTCAGTTTTTTATACCCGATAAGACAAAAATTAACTTTTCGTTGAACTCAATTTCCTATAGAATTATCTCAAACTCTATTTTATAAATGATAAAATTTTTTCATGAGTCATGTTGAACTTTTTTATTAAAATATACTGCTAAGTGTTTTTTATATTTCTATTTTAAATTATAGGTGAAGTTGGGTTCCTCTTTATTTTATAATAGCATGTGGAATAATTGTTAAATAACATTGTGCTGAAAGCTTTTGGTATGAAGGAAATTGTTAAAAATTATAGTACTTGAAAATTTTACCTATACAGGTAAATTCTGATGTTATATATTTCAAACCTATAATGCAGATAAAACTACTATAATTATTATTTAAGCCATGCAGCTAGGTAACAATATTACATTGCTCAAACCAACGCATGTAAAAAAGTGTTTAGGTTATTTAAACTTGCAGGTAAAATATTCTATATATTATTTAAACCAACGCAGGTAAAATATTTTATATATTATTTAAATCAACGCAGGTAAAGGTGTCTTCTGTGAGAAACCGATTGCTGCCACAGAAGAAGCCACTCTGAACTGTTACAAGGCAGCAGAGAGCAATGGGAAACCTCTTTTCTGTTCCTTCAACAGGTAACTTCTATTCATATTTGTCCACCCCTGTAAGAAACCCCCTCCTCCACCCCTGTAAGAACCCCCTCCTCCATCCTTGTGAGAATCCCTCCTCCACCACTGTGATAACCTCCTCCACCCCTGTAATAACTCCTCCTCCACCCTTGTGATAACCCCTCCTTCACCCCTGTGATAACTCTTGAGTACAATGGGACTAAGGGCTAAGGCCTCTCATCATGCTGAAAATCTGGTCTAAGAGTTTTCACTAAGGCACGATGTCAATCTCACTTGGATAATCCTTGTAACATCACCATTAACTGAGACTCATGGCTCATCTTATATTAAGCCTGTGCTCTAACAACTAGCTTCCCCTGAAAGGTATAGCTTCTATTTTTTATTAAATAAACTGTTTTAATTGAAGAATATAACTATACAAAAACTTGGCTCGAATAGCTTACTGCAGCCCTCTCACCTCTCCACTAAAATGTTTCCCATACCTGGATATCACTTACTAATAACAAAATATTCAAATATGTGTCACTTGATAATTGATAACCTAACTTTATTTCAATAGTTCCAGTTTCTAACCGCCTGTGATATGCTTCCAAGATTCAAATTTCTAAAAAATATGTAAATGCCCTTCAACTGTAGGAGCATAATAACTAGTCTTGTTATACATAATATTAACTATATAGCTACAGTTGTATAGTACAAAGTACACAGTTTAATATTGCACATGGCCCCATCCAAAAACATCATGCTACACATTTTCATTATATGAGATTTCCCGTAACTTATCTACATTTCTATAAGTATAACTAATATTTCTATAACTAATCATAGTTAAACTGGTGCCATCCCTGATAAGCATATAACAGTTATGCAACAGGGCACAGCTGTCGAACCAATAAACACACATGTTACATAAAAATTTCACAAAAACTCACAATATAAATATTATGGCTTACCCAGCAGAAATCTTGCAAGACCAAGAACGAAAATATTAAGAAGTGAGGAGAGATGACCCCCCTCAATGCCTATGTTGAATTCTAGAAGTCTTGCTTTATGTTTAAATTCATGTCATAATAATAGTAGAAGATTACATAATATTATAGTGTCAATATTACATAATAATAGTAGAAGAGCTTTTCCTCTCTTTACAATGAACGTTTACAAACACAATAATTATAATATACAAATTTATTTCCATCATGTTAAAACAGGTTTTTTTTGTAATTGGGCAGTTGTTCTCTCCTGTTTTTGTGTTTTTTAAGCCTATAACAATTGCATGTAACATTCCCATGTGTCTATCGTAGTTGAAAATAGAAAACTCTTTTGCTATTTCAAGCTAGACTATACCTCTCTAAGTGCACTTGCCCTCTAGAGAAAGGTTAAAATCTGGGACATGACACTGGATATTCAATATTAATTAACCAGTGACACTCTGTGCATGTGCTTGCAGGAGATATGATCCTAGTCTGAGAAAGCTATACAATGAAAGGGCAGAATTAGGTCAAATACAGATGGTGAAGTTGTGTGCCAGGGATTCACCTTTCCCTCCAATCGAATACCTGAAGATTTCCGGTGATCATGAATCTTTATCGCATGAAATTCTGGCACATGGCAGTCGTTCTTTGTGCTTGTTTTACTGCCTCAGTTAAAGTGTCAGCTGTGCATTGCGACACCTGCTGGCAGGTGTTATTTTACAGGCAACTGGAGCTGACCTTAGGTATAGTCAGTGTCAAGTAAAACAGGTTTGTCTGGCTCATGGGATATTCAACACTTACAAAATCAACTAGACATGCCCTGGAGAAAAATAATATACGATTTTCATCTGCAGAAAATGTCTCAAATTTTATTTGTTTTTCTTGCTAGTTTCTTGTTATTCTGCATTCACTTTCAAAATAACATAATATGACACTTTATACACAGTGTTACAATATGTGTATGGGTGCATGCATGTATTATATTCCATAATATACTATATCCTATGCATTTAAATAATTATATTTTAATCATTAGGCACACACATGCAGAATAACATACTTTAATCAAACTTGATTTAGTTGAACCTTGTCAAATATATCACAGCTTGTGTGACTATGAGAAAACAGCATGTAATTTCTTTTAGAATATTGTATTTTTATTTCATTTTATTAGAGCAGAATGTATTCAGGAAATCAGTTACGTAATTTTGTTGGATTCGTCTGCTCTAATAATATTTCTGCTGCTTGTTGAAAGGTGGAGTGTTCCATGACTGTCTTGTGCATGACATCGACGCAGCATGCTGGATTCTGGGAGAATACCCCAAACGGGTATATGCTACCACCCACGCCCACAACGATGCCATTAAAGAAATGGATGATGTAGACATAGTTGCAGCGATCCTGAAGTTTGAAAGTGGAGCTTTGGCTATTATTGATACTAGCAGAGATAGTCGCTATGGTTACGATCAGCGATGTGAAGTAAATTCATACTTTATCATCATGGTTGCGATTTTTTGAAGCTGTGAAATTTAATCAAATTCAGTTGTATTCGCAAATTGGTTTAAACCTGTTTTCCAAAACATAAAGTAAAATAATTTCTATAATTTTTAAAAAAAATTTTCTATAGACAAGTAGGATCTGGCAATGCATGAACTTTGAGATTATATTCACGTATCACATCAACGGCTTTCTAAATTTAGACTATATGTTGTATGAGCTAAGTGAACACCTCTGGTGTGAATACCAAATTTTTTTCAATATAGATAATTTCATTTTGTTGCTTGTATAGACGTTTTTGATTGGTTGGTTGTGATTTATGCAGGTGTTTGGAACAAATGGAATGTTCCTAAACCAGAACCAGCGACCGAGTAACATGATTAAAGAGGAGCTGAATGGCCAGTCCATGGGCAGAATGTACAACTCATTTGCCGATCGGTACGAGCTCAGCTACATCCACGCGCTTCAACATTTCTGTCGAGCAGTAAAAGGTGCGAGTGATTCGGTCAATAGGCCATAATAAAGACTGACGCAAGTTTAAAACTCACGCAAGTTTATAGTCGCTATCCCTGTGAGAAACCTCTGATGGAAAGGGTTTTGTTAGAACGGGCTACGGACTTGTTTAGATATGGCACAGGAGCAATTATGACTGGATGCCCTTCTTAACATTACCAATGGTCTTTGTCCAGGCTTGAACCCATGGCTTCGTGTTCACAAAGCGAACGCTTTAACCCCTAGATATTATAAAGTTATAGTTTATTTATATAGAGACTTTACTTCATTTTAACTTTTGACTTTACTTTTGAAATTTTAATGCAAGTACAATTGTATATTATATAATATATATTTCACATAGTATTTATTATGTTTGATTGTGATATAAATTATATAATTTCAGGTGAAGAGAGTATTGAAATATCCAAAGAAAGTGCGATCAATGTGTCTAAAATAGCTACAGCACTAGAAGAGTCTTGCAAAAAAGGCTGTGAAATTGAAGTTCCTTACTAAACTATATTGAAAATCGTTTTCTATTTAATGCTTCGATCAATAAACATTTTTACTAGTATAACATTGTTTTTCCCATAGAAATATATTATAATCATAATTATGTTTAGTTGTCTAGTTGACTTTAGCTTCAGTATCAGCTGGATGATTTCTAATTAACAAGCTTATGCAGACGCAACTTCAAAATAAAAAGTTATTTTGTAAACTTTTCTTTTTGCTTGTTTTATAACTTAGTACCTGGCCGAAAATTAAAATTTAGAAAATAATTATTGGAAAGAAATATCTCCCAAATTTTTTCAAAACATAAGATTTGTTAAAATTCATGTTAGTAAGTGTTATTGCCAATTTGCACCAGATGTTGCTGTTCTTGACAGTTTAGAAAAAGACAAACACAAGTATTCAAATAGTTTCTCACAACTTTGCTATTGGTTTATTATTAAGAATATAAAAACTCAATATTGCAAGATGGAAGTCAACATAAAATATATCAACTTTACACCAACAGAGTAATTTACTATTTATAGCTGCAGTAATTATTAATATGGTCAAAAAGACTGTTGTTGCTGAGAAAGAGAGATCAATGTTTCTTTGGTCTCCTGCTCTTGCCCGCATGTTTAGAACCTCTTCTCTTTCTGCGTTTCGTATGAGATTTACTGGCAAACTGTTCAGTAGATTCCCCGTTGTAAGGAGCAGACAACTGAACATTCTCTGAGGGAAGGAAAGAGGTACCGTTGCTTTGTTGAGCGACGTAATGAACAGTGGAAGATGCCGCTTGCGGCGCAAACAAAGGGTTTCTAACAGACATAGACTTGGCCGACAAGACATCTCCCTCACTGGCCTGTTGACCTTCATATTCAGGGTCATTGTCATCTTGCTGTGGTGAGCTTGTAGCTGCCTTGGATCTCGTCTTCTCCGTTCGAGGTTTTTGACCAAACAGCCTGTAGTAGAACCAGGGATCTACATGCAGAGATGTTTTGTCTTCTTGACTCGGTAGATACGGGTTATTCTGATCATAAAATCGATGGCGAGGCCTCTTCATGTAAACTAAACGTACGTAGACTAGTATCAGCGATAAAAAGCCAAATATCATTCCCGAGAAGTAGGTAAAGGTCATTGATGCATTGTACAGTTTTCTCGTGACAACAATTTCGTTTACTTGTATAGGAGGGAGGAGCGTAGTTGTTGTTGTTCTGGGTGTGCTTGTGGGCCTTGCGTCCGTTATCAGAGGAGTAGTTACTGGTTTAGTTGTAGTTGCTTGTCTTGCACTTGTTGTTTCTTTAGTTGTTGGAGTAGTTACTGGTGCTGCAGTAGACCTTGTTGTAGTTACTTTTAGTCTAGTTGTTGTTGGTGCTGTAGTTGGTGGTAGTGTGCCTTTAGTAGTTTGTCTGTTAGAAATGAAGTTTTGGGTAGCTGTTGGTAGTATAAATATTGGTAGTGGGGTTGTTGTTGCTAATACATTTATTGGTAATGTAGGTGGTGGTAACGTAGTTGTTTGTAGTGTAGTTGTTGGTAATGTAGTTGTTTGTGGTGTAACTGCTGGTAATGTAGTCGTTGGTAGTGTAGTTGTTGGTAGTGTAGTTGTTGGTAATGTAGTTGTTGGTAATGTAGTTGTTGGTAATGTAGTTGTTTGTAGTGTGGTTGTTGGTAGTGTAGTTGTTGGTAGTGTAGTTGTTTGTAGGGTAGTTGTTGGTAGTGTAGTTGTTGATAGTGTAGTTGTTGGTGGTGTAGTCGTTTGGATTGCTAATGTTTGCACTAATGTAGAACTAGCTGTGGGTTTTGTGGTTGACACCATTGGCATAGTAGCGGTGACATTGTGTTTCTGCGTTGTGTTTGATGCTGTGTTTGATGTTGTGACGAAACCTGTAGCCAAAGCGGAACTACTCAAAGTGTAGCTTCCATTACTTGTTACTAAAATCAATGAATTTTACATGATATAGGGAACCTTTCATAGATTTCTCAACCTAAGTGATATTTGTACACAAAATGAAAGAAATTAGGTTGTGCTTTTACATTAACGCCCATCATTTTAACTACTCGTTTAATGGTGTACAGCAAGCACTAACAACTTTTCAGGCTTGTGAGTGACACTGTCTAGGACATCCTGTGTAGGGCAGAACAAAGTATCAGTCGAAATATGTTGCTATTCAGCCGTTAGCAGAGCTAGACCGTGTGGTAGCACAGTTAGTAGAGGCTTACTATACACACTCTGGAAAAGTACTGTGAGGGTTCGACCTCTTCCGTCTGATTGGGACTTATTTCTAGAACAGCGCTGGTAACCATAACAGAGAGATGGGCTAACAGAAACACAATATATATATATATATATATATTATATAATATATATATATTATATTATATATTATAATATATATATATATAACTGTGTTTGATGTAGATGGTCCTTACACCTTACCTGATGTGGCATTATTACTCTGAGAGGTGATTGGCTGCACTATTATCACAACCACAAGTCCTGACCAATAGCAGTGCATTTTGACTGATGCACATAAAATGTAACCGAAAGCTGTGCTGGATATGAAATTTACACGGAACTTCAAAAATTTGATTTTTTAGACAGTATTATACAAATTATTTTCAAAATATGCGACTTTTTATTGTTGCTCCAAACAATATCAATTGTTACGATTGTCAATTTAAAGAATGAATCAACTTACAATTTCAAAACGTCCATTAAATTTTAAAATGACTCTTGATATTTTTGAGTCTTAGAGATATTTATATGTTTGATTAAAAGCTATGCTATTTTAGCTATTCATTAGTACGTCTGTACTATTCACTAACACAAATTGAACGCTGTTCTTGAGATGTCTATGATTTTATTTTGAGGCAGCAAAAACCACTACAAGGCTATATCAGAAGTTGACAAAAATAAATAAATGTTCCACATTTTTATGAAAATATCACGCTGATAAATAATGCTGACATGGGGATTGTTTTGATGGAGCTTATATACTATATACATGCGAATCAAAGAAAATGAATTTAAATGTAGGTTTACTAAATGAAAGCTACCGACATCAATAATTAAAAATAAAAATAAAACTAAACGCAGTAGACATCATACATATACCGGATGACATGTTCATAGCTTCACGATAACACATTCATAGCTTCACAATGGTAAGGAATTACACGAGGAGGACGTTTGATTTACACCAACTTTTGCTTGAGCGCTGTCGCAGTATAAGACTTGGCTTTGATGTTTTCTTTGCTAGCTTTCAGTATGGACTTCACTCGTTTCACTATGAGAATAAACAATAGAGGTTTTACATGATAACATATAGAACAAGCACGTAAAGGGAATTGTTAATTGAGGGTTTTCCTAGTATCATTATATCCCATGAGTTAACGCAAAAGTTTTTCTGTCGAACAAGAGCCCGCCGCAACTTGTTTGAATCAAGCAGTGCTTGACCCTAACATACCGTAGCACCGTACAGGAAGCTCAAACATTTGTTGATATGAGAGGTATAACTTTTTAAAAGAAAAATATTACCAAGAAAAGCAAAGCTCAATTTATGCAAAAATTTATTTAAAAGATTTTATATTCAGGCAGGCATCTTTTCATTCAGCCTTATCTTGAAATATTTTGTCTGCCCTATATCTTTATCACATGTGTCAGATGTTACAGAAGAGAGAGAAATGTTAAACAGGAAACGTACTTTGAGCAACGAGATCCTCGTCCAGTTTAGTCGCTTTCATCAGTTCCATCAGCTGCCCTTTCGCCCACTGGTATCGTGACTCTAACATCTTGTAGGCCCTCAGCATCTCCTCATACTACAACACACAACATTTAGCATAGAAAGAGAGATAACTCCAACCTATAAATTGTAAAATAGGAAGACACGAAATGAATCTACGACATAGTAGATTACAATGGAATACTCAGAGCTAAAAGAGATAACATAACTCCAATATACGCAGCAGAACAACAAAGTACAACTTTAATATACAAAGTGGCATACATAGAATGATCACAAAACAAGAGAACTCATGTTCATGGTATATGCATCTCACATGCAGTTCAAATCTGTCTAGCAGTAGTATTCACTTTACCTTGGGTCCCTTGTTATCCGGAAGTTCCCTGATGTAGAACATGGTAATATGCTTCTTCTCGGCAAACAGAGTGTGTCTGAGATTGTCGGCGCAAGCCTTCAACTCCTTCAGCGTGCACCACTCCATGTCCTGTGAGAGAAAGACGAGTTAAATCACTCCTCCCACACACAAGAGCACACTGTAGTCACACTTTATTCAAGAGTTGCTTTTACCGGGAATATATCGCAAAACGTGGCCATATAACGTGAATCAGGCAGCTAGTGACAAACAGGTCAAGGAGATAGCGCAAGTTCTTGAAGACGAGGCTTACAGCACCCACACTGTAGCTTCAGAGTTCCACAATAACCCAACTACTGAACTAAACACCGAATACTTAAAGAATAACAGATTTATCAACAATAGCTGGGAATACAGAAGCTTAGAAATCATATTTCAGAAGCAATTTACTGCAGATATACACTGTAAATTTACTGCAGATATACACTGTAAATTTACTGCAGATATATACTGTCAAAGAGCTTAGATTCCACTTTACTCCCAGTAACCAGTAGCACACCGAGCATTGAATCACATGACTGCAAAAGGGTAGCCAATCACAAAGTCCCATACAAAAGATAGGTCATGCACCAAACTGATATCAAACCCCTGGTGAGCCAACACAACTTATCGGGAAGGAAAATGTTTCAGAAAATAGGTAAAGCTGAGTAGCACAGGTACGACAACTCCTCACCTTATAGCGCTGTACAAAATAAACACATGGACAGATACAGATACTACAAGTTGAGAGCCAATGAGAACTCCCGACACTTATTAAGACCAACCAATCAGCTAACAGAACAAAGATAGAGCGAGCTCTGTTCACTTGAAAAGGTGGCAAGGCAGTAGCAAACCTATGCACTCACCTCAAGTGGCGAGGCGGCGGTAAACCTATCGAGTCTGCCCTGTATTCTGGCCTCCAGTCCGCTGAGTATTGTGAGACTCTCCTCGTTCTGCTTCTTGAGCAGTTCGTAGTTGATGAGGTCACTGACGGCGTAGAGGGGGCCTCGGGTGGAGGGCAACTCCTCGGGTGGGGGCAGGTTTGACAGCCGCTGCTCTGTGAACAGGAAGTATGGTATTGTCTACACTACCAGACGGTGACATGATGGCGTACAACTCAATATGGTGAAGGAAACTTACATCTATTAAAGATGCACAGACAAATGAACTCAAATCTTATAGTTGAAAATGAAAAAAGGGACCGGAAGACATGCCTCTATTATGCTATAGGTACCTTGCAGGTGAGATACGTACCTTGCAGGTGAGATACGTACCTTGCAGGTGAGATACGTACCTTGCAAGTGAGATACGTACCTTGCAGGTGAGATACGTACCTTGCAGGTGAGATAATATACCGTACGTACCTTGCAGGTGAGATACGTACCTTGCAGGTGAGATACGTACCTTGCAGGTGAGGGAAGGAGGGCTGAGTGCTGGTGTACAAGTCAGCCGGTCTGGTCAGGTAAGCAGACGGAGGAGAAGTGTCGGGGGACACGCCGGCAGCGAGTCTACTGCCAGACGACTCTGGTGACGTCAACTCTTCACCGCTGCCTATGTAGGATTTACGAGGCTGTCTGTTAGAGGTGACTAACACTTCATATACAGGATCTCCTGTTTGGTTCTCTCCATGCTGTCTCTCTCCTGATTGGCTCAATCCACGTTGTTTCTCTCCTGATTGGCTCTCTCTTGGCTGTCTCTCTCCTGATTGGCTATGGGCCTGCTGCGTGGGTGCCAGACGCCGAGGCTCTGCCACCTGCTCCAGCACCGGTGTAGACGTGTAGATGGGAGGCTGAGTCACCTTGCCCAGCTGACCCTGTTTGTACGGCAGCATTGCGCTGTATCCTGCGTCAGCGGCCGTCTCACCACCTCTTCCTGACACACCTGGCATGGACCAAGCGCCAGCATCTTGAGAATAATCCTTGCCATCAGCACAGGAATTCTGAAATATATTTTTGCCAACTGCAGCTTGTTGGTAGCCTGATGTAGGCGTCTGCTGAAAAGAAGCAGCAGGTGTCTGTTGATAGACAGAAACAGGTGCCTGCTGAGAATCTACAATGGATGAATATTGATGTCCACTTACAGGTGCTTGTTGATAACCTACAACAGGGGAATACTGCTGTCCGCTCACAGGTGTTTGCTGGTTACCAGTGGCAGGTGACTTTTGACAATCAGTGACAGGTGCTTGATGATAACCAGTGACAGGTGACTTTTGATAACCAGCGGCAGGTGCTTGTTGATAACCAGTCACAGGTGATGGTTGATATGCAGTGGCAGGTGACTTTTGATAACTAGTGGCAGGTGTTTGTTGGTGATCAGTGGCAGGTGACTTTTGATAACTAGTGGCATGTGCTTGCTGATAACCAGAGGCAGGTGCTTGCTGATAACCAGAGGCGGGTGCTTGCTGATAACCAGAGGCGGGTGCTTGCTTATAACCAGTGGCAGGTGCTTGCTGATAACCAGAGGCGGGTGCTTGCTGATAACCAGAGGCGGGTGCTTGCTGATAACCAGTGGCAGGTGCTTGTTGATAACCAGTGGCAGGCGATTGCTGAGAATTTCCATTAAGTGGTTGTTGAGAAGTGTCAGTGTTTGCCTGCTGGTGACCAAGAGCAAGTGACTGACAATACGGATTAGTTGAGGCAGGTGCTTGTTGAGAAACAGCTGAGGGTGGGTGTGGCTGAGAGCCAGCAGTTACTGGACTACACTGATTATTAGTTTCTGGTATAGTCTTGGAGTTGGACAAGTAAGACCGCGTTTGCTGATTGGCGGGAGAAGGTAGCTGTTGGCTGCTTCCTGTAGCATAGAGTGTTGGTTGATGAGGTCCAGCAAGTGCTTGCTGATGTATTGTTGGTGACCCAAAGAACTCAGTGGTGGCAGGTGATTGCTGACAACCAGTGGCAGGTGCTTGTTGGAAACTCTGAAATTCTGGCACTATTAGAGAGCCGCTCGTAACAGGAAGTTGAGTGCTACTGGCAGGTGGTACTCTAGATGAGGGCACTTGTTGGTATTCGACACCGTTGATAGTGACCAATTCAGGGGCGCCTTGTGACACTTGTCCATTAGAAATATCATGTGACACTATATAGCTATTTCTTGCCATTGGTCCAGCTGTATTATAGTCGGTGAGGGATCTTTCTGTGGCATTGTTGGCGGACGTGCTTAGCTGGTCAGAGAAGCTGATTGGCTGTTTGGAATGGTGAGCTACAATACCGCATGACAGCATTAAACACCTTGCAGACAGCATAAAGTTACAGAATACAGACCAGAGACAGAAAAAAGACCAACCTTGAAAAGATGGTGTAGATACTTCGTGTTTGACAGACAATGGTAAAGACTGAGAATGTACTGGCTGAATCGGGACGCCTATAAAGTAGAGCTGAGGCTAAGCAAACCATAGAATAGTTTGGCACATTTACATTTACAACCACTTTAAAGGAATTATTCACACGCTACACAAGCTACATCTTATTAGTGTGATCAACAAGCCAGTCTATGCCTACCACAATGTATTATACACAGCTACTGAATTACCGGCTTGGTGGGACACGGCAAACCGACCAGGAGCAAGCAACTCCTGCTCCAGCAGAAGAAGCTCGTTGATTCTCTCGTTGAGTTTTTCCACCCGGGTTATGTTCAACTTCAACAACTCTATTAGCTCACACTCTGCACGCAAGCCGAGACCGGCGTTAGCATTGTCACCATCTTTAAATGCAAACAGGTAGTTATGAAGTGACAGAACAGGCGATTGCTAAGTAACTGTGAGGTGACAGGACAGGTGGTTGCTTAGTGACTGAGGTGACAGGTGGTTGCTAAGTGACTGGGGTGACAGGTGTTTGCTAAGTGACTGAGGTGACAGGTGATTGCTAAGTGACTGTGGTGACAGGTGATTGCTAAGTGACTGTGAGGTGACAGAACAGGTGATTGTTAGTTGTTTTTTAAAAAGGTGCAAGTAAGCAGTTTGTGATGGATATCATATTAGGTGGTGAACTTGTGACGAACAGAAAATTATTGAAATTTAAACTTTATGTTAGCAAAAACTGCAATCATTTACAGTACATCTTTTTAAAAACCACATGAGTATCTAGCTTGGAAATTGCCTGCCAGTGAAGTGACATTTGATACACAAAAGCACTGACTTTACCTGCCATCAAAGTGTCCTGTAGTCTAGATTGTTCCAGCGCAGAAGCAATATTTGATTTGATATGCTGACTGGCGTCCAGAATAGAGCCAAGTTCCTCTTGCAGAGCTGCGATGCTACTGGGACGTCTCAGAGAAGAAGCCCTAGTCAACACACACACGTCTATTAGAAACTTACCGGAACAAAGCAGGATAATCAGATACTGATGAAGTAAAACGTTACGCAGTAAGTTAGAATAAATGAAGTAGGGATCTTCGCTCATTTCTTGATTTATCGACGTGATTGACCTACTTCTTGCTAATGAAGCACATCTTCCAGTGACCTGAAAGACTTGGTAAGCTCCCAGGTAGACTTACCTGTCTCTTACTGATCCTTCAGGCGTGTCCTGCAACCTGTCGTCATAGTCCGCTGAAACAACAGGTGGGGCCTGAAGTTCCTGGGCGGGGAAGGGGATGGTTTCATGACGTCTCAGTACAGCTCCACGCTCAGATTCCAACTGGCTCAGTCTCTTTGTCAGTTCTACTTGGCTGGAAACATTAAACTTAGAGGTGGAAAATGATGTGTAATGAAATATGTGTACTTGATGGGGAAAATGTATCAACATTTTCATATTGAAGGAAAAAGTGAAAATAAAATTTCTAGCTTGCTCGAGTAAACAAAGTCTACAGATACTGCTAAATCTCTAGAGAAGATACGACCAGACAGCAAAACCCTCACAGCCAAGCTAAACAAAGTCTGATCTCGACATGGAAGATTTGCCCCCCCCCCCATCCACCTCTGCAGGTAAATTCTCACCAGTCTGTCTTCCTAGTCAACTCTTCTTTAGCAATTCTCAGCTCAGTCTGGGAAGCTCGTAGTTCATCCTCTGCCTTACTAAACGATTTCCTTATGGAGGAGACTTCAGCCTGCGCCATCTCAGTCTGCCTATCTTTCTCTTTCAAACTAAACACAGAGGAACACAGCTACAGTGCGCCAAGGGCAGCCAATGGGAATGTTGATAGATCAGAAGAGAATGGAGTAGTAGAAACTACACTAGACTATGAATATAGCGTATCTGATGGTCTCCTACCTGCTGGTGGTCTGCTGCAGCTCTGAAAGAGACTTTCTGTGTTCTTCCTGAACTTTGTGAAGATGATCTTTCACTTCCCTACAACAAACAGATTGTGTACTACCACTGCTACTGCTGCTGCTACTACTGCTACTACCACTACGATTACTCTTATTATACTGCTACCAGCACTACTACAGTTACTCACCTGAGCTGTTTGGCAGTTTCCTTAAACTTCTTACTAGAGTCTATGAGGTTCTGATTGGCTGAATTGAGCTCCTGCCTGGTGGAGCTGAGCTCATCCTGAGATGCACTCAAATCACTCTACAATAAAACACCTCAGGACGTGACGTCATGTCATGATGTCATGTTGCGTACTACTAAGTTGGTTCAAGTGAAAACACTTTCGAATGACTAAAAACAATGCGTCTGGTCGCAGACCTCCAGCTGTACAACCACCAATAAACAGGATACCAATGAATGGGTGAAAACAAACATGACGTATTCACAGGACAGGTAGACACGGCATACCTTGGATCTTGAGAGCCTCTCTTTGAGCTTGGATACAGTTTGATTCGACTGCTTCAACTCGGCATCTTTCTTCGCCAACTAAAAACACGATTAGAAGCTGTGTAGGGCTAGCCAAAACACAGAAATATTCTTTGTGCTAGTTAAGTATTATCTAAAGACACACACTTGCAAGCACAGGACACTTGAATCACATGACATGACACTTGTATCATATTACATGAAACCTGTTATCACATGTCATGACATGACACCTGCTATCACGTTGACACCTATAACACATGACACAGGGTAGCACTAGGAACTCATTAGTAACACACACGTGTGATATTACAGCCCAAAGAAGTTGGAAGTTGGAACATTAGACTACACAATGCAATCACAGCATTCACTAGCAATGTATGTCTTACGGTGTACTCGGGGAAGTCCAGCGTATCACCAAACTATAACATAACATACAGCCTGCTGAGTGTTGCCTAGAAACAACAAACAACTATCTAGAGTTTAAAGTTGTCCAACCTATGAGCTGTTGAGAGACCACGACAAAGAACCTGACATTAGGAAAATATATTCGGCAAACCTAAACTCTCTTGACAGGAGGTAGAAAAGTGCTGCCAATTAAATCTCTGGTGATCATGTGACTAACGGGAAATATGAATATTTTACCTGTCTTTGCAAGGTGTTGGCTATCTCGGCAGTTTCCAGTCTCTTCTGTATTTGATTGTCAAGGTCGGCGTCTGCTTCGGATAACCTTGACCTTCAGCATGAAACACACAATACGCGATACAGATGTCTACACAATACGCAATACAGACATCTGTACATATAATCTGTGATTCATAAATCAAACAGTAAAGACATGGGCGTTAATAATATTTCCTAACCTAATTTCTTCATTTTCTTCTTGTGACGCTTTGAGGGCCTCTTCATACTGCCGATGCAAATCACCTGTAGATACATGGAATAAACTAAGGCAAAGCTATAACTGCAGTATGAATTATACAAGACTTACCTACTTACTTACTTACTTGCTTGCTAATACTCACGAATGAATTATCCAATATGGAGAATAAAACCAGAACAGCTATAATTTAACTCAGGTGAATTAAGTAGCTAGTAATTACAGAAATCAACAGCAATCAGTAGTTGAAAATACTCTCAAAAACCTTTCAAGAGTCATAGAATAGAAGATTTAGACACGAAATAGAGATAATACGACATAGAGACACGAGATAAGACAACTCACCCAGGTGTCTCCTCTGCTCCTTCAGGGAGTCCTCCCTGCTCAGCGCCATAACCAACTTCTTACTCAGCTCCACCATGTCATCAGTGTCCGTCTGCATGCTGGCCGACGCTGACGACAGAGGTCTCTCGTACAGCACGCCTTCGTTAGACAGAGTATCCACGTCCACCAGACTGGTAGAGGACGGGCGTACGGCAGACCCCCGCACCCCTCTATGCTCAGCATCAGCTGGTTTGCCCGACTGGCTAGGGAACGCTTGATCGGCCGCCTGTTCCCAGCTGGTAGCCTGAGCTCTCTCCAACAGCTGACGGTTGGGGGACGTCTGCTTCTCGTACCTCTCCGTGGACCGACTGCAACTCAATACATTAAATACAAACACACCCAGGATAAGCTATACAATAAAACACAAAATTGAAAAGTAATATAACAATAAGTTACAGTTGAGAAAGGTCTACGTTAAGCATGGTGATATACAACCTAGGCAGGCAGTTTTTAAAGTCACAACACTAGACTACAGAAACAACAGATTAAACTGCGCTGTAAAACTATAGTATAAAACAAACTGCCCACAATCTCAGCAAATACTAACTCTTTGCCCGAGTTCTTGACAGGACTGATCAATACTTGGCTCTGCGGTGAGACAGTCGGGCTGTGCACGCGTCCCTTCTCCGGAGAAGCGGCTATATCGGAGGCAAACGCTCGTTTGACGTGTGGCTCTGCAGCCATTTTGTGGATGTTCTCTGACGACACGTTGAGCAGGTTCTCCTGGGTGCGCAAAGCTTCAGCCGGCAAGAGTGAACCGCCCAGACTCGGCGGCTCGTTGTAACGCAGGGAGTTGCTTTTCCTCATCCTCTCCGTTGTACCGTCTACAAGAAAGCTATATATTAGTAAACATTTAACCAAGTGGCCTTACTGCAATTGAAGATGTGGGGGAATAGTATAATGCCCGCTCACATTAGCGACAGAGAGTTAGGCTAATAATTTTACCGGCAAACAATTTAATGGCATAATGTGAGCAGTTTTTAAAATCAATTACAATATTCAGGTGTTTAACAAAAGACCAATGTGCTTCAGCGGAACAAAATAACAATAAAAAGTACAAAATATCAAATTCATGTCTTATTTACCTCAAAACACCTGGTCACCTTTATGACATAAAAAGCATTTTGCAAAGGCATACTTTATAAAACACGTAGACAGGAGACGTCTGCACTGTACATCTGCACTACACGCCTGCACTGTACATCTGCACTACACGTCTGCACTACACGCCTGCACTGTACATCTGCACTGTACGCCTGCACTGTACGTCTGCACTGTACGTCTGCACTGTACGCCTGCACTGTACGTCTGCACTGTACGTCTGCACTGTACGCCTGCACTGTACATCTGCACTGTACGTCTGCTAGACTCACCGAGAGTATCCAGTAGACTAGTTACTGATCGGGTCTCATCGTCTCCCTTGTCTCTCTTACTGGGTTGGGACGTCTCTAGCCCGCTATCCCTCTGGTAGCGATCTGAGGCCAGAGATTCACGGCTAAAGGTGGGGCTCACCTCGTGCAGAGGGCTAAGAACTTTAGCTGCCAGCTGCTGACCGGCAACCACTGGAGATATTTCTACAAAGACAGTGAAATGGTGAAACGTGACGCAACGTTGCCTCTATAAATGGCAAACGCTCTGCTTTACACAGACAGCTAAAAAGTGGTCTTGGAGTTATTAAAATCACAGAGTTGGCAAGTTTCATAGACGACTAACATTTTATTGAAAGACCATTACATTACAGAGATGCCAAAACAGATGAAACATCAAAGCTGCCAGCTGAGAGGTAAAAGACTAGTCTTCAAGTTTTAAAAATCTCAAAGTCAGGGAACACTATGTTATTTCCAATAAAGAACAATTGGATTGCGTAGAAATATTACAGTGGTTGATAGAGAGATGACAGAAGAGAAAAAATCTACCAGCTGAAAGGTGGAGATCAGCATTAGACTGAGTGACAGAGTCATCGTGTGCAGAGGGTTGAGGGGCGGGGTGACTGCGGGACGTAGAAGGAGCGGATGCCCCCTGGCTAATTCCGGACTCAGTACTCTTGTTCAGAGAGGTCCTGGGAACATTCTCCAGTGGTGAGACGGACCCTGGACGGTGAGTGGATCCAGAGAACGTGAGGGTACTTCTATCAACAGCTACACCACTGGTTGACCTAGTAAGGAGAGAGCAAATTACAACAGGAATACTTGTACTTGCATACGTCACTCATTATTTACAATTAACACACAGATACCATTCAGCTTCAAGCCATCGGACAGTACCCTTTTGCTTCTTCTTTTTGTACTCCTTTTTTTCCTTAGCTTAGCTCAAGATTTTTTTCTACATTTACTATTAGAAGCAATAAATTGAAAACAACAACAACAAACCCAGCGCTCTGTCATTCGCTACACACATACACATTCAGTCCACTCTTATTGGCTGCAGCTAGCCAATACATACGCAGATACCATTTAGCTCACTGCTATTGGCCACAGTTGGCCACTAAACACTCACCTATCGTGGGGGCCGCTGTCATTGAGAGTGACAACTCTGGAACTGGTCCTCTCTACTGGGACAGAATGCAGAGAGGAAGGTGGGCGGCTGCCCACCAGTTCCAGGGTGATGGAACCACTTCTGTCTGTGTAGAACCCTGCAACAGAAAGCAGTAGATAGGTTAGTAGGTTGTCCAAAGAAGACATTCCCTAAAGGCAGCGTAGAGTGAGATGAATTTGCTGCCAGGATTCACAGACCTCTGAGCTGAGCCTCCAGTTGCCTGATCTTCTCCTCCAACTCCTCGATGTATTCGTCTTTCTCTTCCAGTTTAGTCTCGTATCTGTATAGCATTATATATCATATTGTATTATATATCCTGTTATATTATAACATATTATAGCATACAATTATAGAATAAACAACTATTGTACTACATTCAATCAGCTAGCTAAATATATCCTCTCAACTAATACACCACCACCACCACCGAAACCACCATGACCACCACCGTTGACAACAACTAGAGACTCACGTATGCTCCAGCTGCTGGTTGTACTCCACTGACTGGTTCAGTCTATCCTGAGTATCTTCCAACTCACCAGCCAGCTCAACAATCTTCTTCCTCAGATCAGCTGGTCTGGAAATAAACACATCTACCGTAGAAGCGCTGTTGTAGATTCCCATATGCAGATAGCAGTACCGCCTACTCTCCTAGCTCTTTAAACTACCTCCCACCTACTCTCCTAGCTCTTTAAACTACCTCCCACCTACTCTCCTAGCTCTTTAAACTACCTCCCACCAACTCTCCTAGCTCTTTAAACTACCTCCCACCTACTCTCCTAGCTCTTTAAACTACCTCCCACCTACTCTCCTAGCTCTTTAAACTACCTCCCACATACTCTCCTAGCTCTTTAAACTACCTCCCACCTACTCTCCTAGCTCTTTAAACTACCTCCCACCTACTCTCCTAGCTCTTTAAACTACCTCCCACCTACTCTCCTAGCTCTTTAAACTACCCCACATACTCTCATCTACCAAGTTTTGAAAAAAGTTAAAACTTGAATAAGTCACCCTTAATATCAATACTTGATTCACCAGTCAACAAACGTTACCACAATAAGGAGGGGGTCCTGTAAACGCCATAAGAAGCTAAAGGAAGTACTAAGGCTACTCACCTTCCATACTCCCTCACTTCTTCAATATAATCTTCTTCCACCATCTCATTGGTTCCGGCCTGCCTCTCTGCCATTGAGGTGGCTGCAGCTGATTGGCTGACAGTAGGAATGCGTGAATGAGTGGAGGGAGCTGATTGGCTAATAGCGGGTATATTGCTCCCCAACTTCTGCATCTACACATACGACATGTTATGCAGACGATATTTTAAGCGCGACATTAAAATCCTACTAGGATGTTCAATATGAGTATTTACAGAGGGTATCATATTATAGCTGATATTAGTAGTAAGTAACATTATATAACAATTCAAATTTATTTATCTCTGTTATAAATCTTGCCAAGCTAGATTTGAAACAGTTTAGAGCTACACTAACTGCAAAATGGTTCTACTATGACATATGAATAATTAGTGAATAAATAGAGTAACTACGATACACAACTTACAGTGTCTTTGACAATCTCAGGTTTAAGTTTCTGCTGCCTAAACATCATACCACGTACTCGGTCCTGCAGGTATAAACATGTTGTAAAATATTGCACTACAAGACACTATTCTGCTAGTAGTAGTGTACTAGTAATAGTTAACAACTCCACTGCTACTTGATGAGATGGACAATCTATGTGCTGAGTCTGCATAGAAACTGTTCACTATGGTGCCATAGTGAACAGTAAAGCACCAAAAGACTTCCCAACACAAAAACATAAGAAATCAGCTTTGAACGTGTACATGTACATGCTATAGTAGGGGACACAACTCCAAAAAGCTGGTTACATCTGACTGTCTATGTAATAGATTAGAGTCAGCTGGGTGTACTGCTGTTTATGTACGTAACTCACTCACCTCAATGTTGGCATCTCTAGGACTTTCATCTGCTCCCATATCTGAACTCGACTAGAATTCAAGTATTAATATGACATTTAATGTATATATATACACCATGTGGAATAATACACCAATATACAAAATCATAGCAGATATTATACCAATGTAAAATTGTATAACATATATTACAACAATATATAGCACTGTAATAAATAACCTGACATGATAATGGCACAATGTAAATAAACTACATCACACAGATAGTCTAGTCTAGCAACATAAACTAAGCAGTAAGTACAGTAAGTACAGCAACACATGGTAATATGGTTAGTGTTAGCGTAACACATTCTAAGGGTGTGTGAGAAATGTTACCTCAGGACGGGGAGCTGACGACGAGCGTCTCGGTATTCTACTAATCTACAAGTTCACAAGAACACAGTCTAAACCTTTAGTTCGGGGTCAAGGTTAGCATATTCATACACAGCCATTTTAGCATGCGGTAAAATATGTCTGGAACTTGGGGATAACTGACAGACCGCCAACCAGAACAACCATTCAGAACACACGATGCAGAAAGGTAGCCAATCACAGCACACCACACATCTCAGTACACACCCTTTTGCTTCGTTCCGCTGCCGAGTCCCTGCGAGCGAATTGGGAGGAAGGAAGTAGTCCAGCGGCAGCCAACAGTCCCTTGTAATACTCTAGCTCCGCCTCCAGGCTCTTCTTCTCGTCAGCCTGCTGTCGCACCAGCGCCTCCGTCGACAGCAGTTTGGTGACAACCGCTGACTCATCGCTCAGCCTGTTCAACTCTGACCTCACTTTAGACGCTGCAATACAGCCAATCACATATGACATTCAGTGTGACACAACATACACTAGTTTACACTAGTTTACAAACCTCCAATTAGCTACTGGAAGTACGACTACCTTTCAGCTAGTTATAATTTGGCAGCTTTGGAGAAGTGAAAGTTAATAATATTTGCAGAAATATGCAGCAAGAGATAAAGAGGGTTAGACTGAGAGATAAAGAGGGTTAGACTGAGAGATCAAAAGGGTTAAACTCAGAGACCAAGAGGGTTAGACTGAGAGACCAAGAGGGTTAGACTGAGAGACCAAGAGGGTTAGACTGAGAGATAAAGAGGGTTAGACTGAGAGATAAAGAGGGTTAGACTGAGAGATAAAGAGGGTTAGGCTGGCAGATTTAGAGATCGAGTTACCTTCGTGTCTCGTCACGTCCAGCTCTCTCTTCAGATGGTCAATCTCCTCTCTGTAGACGGAACCGCCACCACTACTGCTAGACCTCGTCGACCTTGAACTGTGCGACTTCTGGTACTTCCTGTTCTTCTTCTGCAGCTCCTTGACCTTAGCCGTGAGCATGTGCACACTGGTGGAGAGCTCGTTTATCACTTCCGGGTTGAACTCCGAGTCAGAACTTTGGAAAAGAGACATGACAAGTTTCTCAAATACAGACGACAACTGGAAGCAATGGTGACTCGTTGAAACTTCTAAACGAAATGAGCCACACGTCTGCAAGTAGACCTGCTGCACAGGTCACTAGACTGTTGGGTATACAATACAGTGCTACTAGATTACACGGAGATTAGAATATGGCTAAAATGCAGCGGCTTGGAATTTAAAACAATGTAGACACATTCAGATATCAGCAAAGAGGTATTGACACAACAGGCGGTGAGTTCAATTTCTGATTACAGAATTATATCTAAATATAACTCTTACATAATACTAACTTCCTGGTCAAATAACTCAGATTGAGTTCACATTATTTTACAGATAGCATTACTCAACAATAATACAGCTGAATCCACAGTAATATATGATATAATATACCTCACTTTAGAATAATACATCACATAATATAACTGACACTACAGTAATATATGACATCAAGTACTTCACATAAGAATAACATATCACGCAATACAACTGACATCACAGTAATACAACTCACTTGACTGCAATGTGTTTCTTGAGCGCCTCTATCACCCTCTGGTCTGACTCTCTCATCCTCATCAGGGCCGCCACCTGCTCCCGAAGGACAGACGATGCTTCAGACCCGCCATCAATATCCTCCCTCGACATCTCCAGTATCTTGGCCTGCAGTGCTTGAGCTCTAGCCTGTCACAATAAACCAACTGTCAACCACCTGCTCTGTCATAGCATCAAATGACAACCACCTGCTCTGTTAGACAATCAAATGACAACCACCCGCTCTGTCAGGTGAAATAAGCTATCAACTGCACCGCACACAAACCACCTGCCAACCACCTGCTTTGTCGAACAAGCTCTGAAAACTTACGTTGCTCTTGGCAAGCTGCGTATGAAGATAGTCACGGTTGTCGCTGCTGTCACTCAAACCGTCGATATCAATCTCCAGATCACTTCCGGAGTAATCGAGAGGAGGTCTTCCCTCTTTCAGAGCTGCGTTCTCCTTCTTCAGTCTTTCTACCTCCATACACAAGTGAGTGATTGCCGGGCTGCACACCTCTTCTACAAAAAAAGTCAAAAGACATTACTCCATGTTTAGCAGCTAGATAGCCTTAGGATTCCAACACACATAGCCTATAGTTACACGCATCTCACCTCGGGGTGTGCTTGTACAGTCCGGTTTATCTTCGCCGTTCTCTGCTGCCGCCTTCAGCTCCTCGATGAGATTCTCCTGCTGCCGATACGACTCAGCGTAAGAAGATATCTGCCTGTCTTTCTCCAGCAGCTCTGCCTCCAGCTTTGTCAGCCGCTCGCCTTTCAAACTCTACAGAATATATTTAAAATAAAATGTATGTATCAGTATATATTGAGAGGCCTTCTAAATATGTTGGGAACATTTACCTATAAATCTGCAACAGATTGAAATATAAAGTATATATAGTTAGTATATTATTATTATTAGTTTATTCATAAATATATAATAATATAATTGGTGATTGAATTGATATCTTGAATAAAACTCAACATGTTTCAATATAATATAATATAATATATAATATAAAATATATATATTATACTACTTATACATGTTATTCAAACTCCAAAGAACATGTTTAGCTGAAGTCCTACACAACTTATTCAACATACATTTATATCTACACAATATGTTCATTATAAACACTACCAGGTCAAGATGATATAGAAATCGCTAGCTGATATACTACTGCATGAAAAATTGTAATTCTTAACAACTATCATATCAATTTCACAGATTTTATTACAAAAAATATTGGTAGAACTTCCTAAATGGTATAAAAATCACCCTCACCTTTGAACTTTTCACACCCGGCAGACTGCTACGACCAAACACAGATATAACCAAACAACTATTACCTATAATAACCTTTTGCTGCCTATAATAACTGCCTGCTGCCTTACCTTATCTGCAAGTGCACCCAACCAACCATATTTATCAGCACACTAAAGTAAATTAAGATACCAAGTTGTGAACACTGAGGGCTCTACTTAGCAGCACTTGATAAGCAGTGTTGGGGTTGTAATGCAATAGTCGTGATTAAAACTCCTGAATTCAAGTAGTGAATTAGAGTGGTAGATAGTGGAGTCCTGCCTGGTGCAGAACAAACAGAGAGTCAAATTAAAAACCTGCCAGTCTGGCTCTGGTGACATCTAATTTAATCGTTACGAGTAAAGCTAAGAAATAGTAAATATATTTGTTTATTTTATAAACACTAATTGAATGATAAGAAATTGTATAACAGTTCATTATCAAGAATATTGGAAGCAGGGATGAACTGAAGTCATCAGTATATCAAACCAGCTTTATGAACTGTTAAAGAATCTCTGACACACTTCATTTATTATTAAACCATTGTAGGTAATAAAATACTTATCTTAGCTATCACCTACCGGCTGTTTGAGGGCTGTATGCTCAAACAATTTTATTTTATAACAAATTTTTCCATTTCCTAGGGCTCTGAAGTCCATGGCATTATTTAACGAATAATAAATATAGCTGATTTTCATTGCATGCTATTCTTAGATGCTGTAACGCACAGCTTAATCGTGGAGCTACGTTGAAAACTTAAAGTTTAAGCTTTCAAGCCTTAAACAGTATGTGGGTGATAGCTAAGCTAAAGTATTAGTATAGTATAGTATTAGTATTAGTACTTCATAGATAAAGTGTGCAAGAGATTTCCATTTGCTTGCTAAAGCATCGTACTTGCAGAACATGGAAAGAGAACAACTTCAAAAACATTGACTTCAGAAATAAGAACATAATAATTATGTTGATTTTAGCTAATATGACTTTTAATAGCATATAATTAGCATTAGGCCTATGATATATCACTGATGCACACCATAGTTGTATTATGATAATATAATTCCTCATGGAATAAAAGCGATAAAACTGCACATCACAGCAATACTGCTATGTTTTACTGTAATTCAATTTATATTTCATGATCTTTGCTGTTGACTACATATATATTATATTACACTACATATATTACATCACACTACATATATTATATTACACTACATATATTATATTACACTACATATATTATATTACACTACATATATTATATTACACTACATATATTATATCACACTACATATATTACATCACACTACATATATTATATTACACTACATATATTATATTACACTACATATATTACATCACACTACATATATTATATCACACTACATATATTATATTAAACTACATATATTATATTACACTACATATATTATATTACACTACATATATTATATTACACTACATATATTATATTACACTACATATATTATATTACACTACATATATTATATTACACTACATATATTATATCACACTACATATATTACATCACACTACATATATTATATTACACTACATATATTATATTACACTACATATATTACATCACACTACATATATTATATCACACTACATATATTATATTACACTACATATATTACATCACACTACATATATTACATCACACTACATATATTACATCACACTACATATATTATATTACACTACATATATTATATTACACTACATATATTATATCACACTACATATATTATATTACACTACATATATTATATTACACTACATATATTATATTACACTACATATATTACATCACACTACATATATTACATCACACTACATATATTACATCACACTACATATATTATATTACACTACATATATTACATCACACTACATATATTACATCACACTACATATATTATATTACACTACATATATTACATCACACTACATATATTATATTACACTACATATATTATATCACACTACATATATTATATTACACTACATATATTATATTACACTACATATATTACATCACACTACATATATTATATCACACTACATATATTATATCACACTACATATATTATATTACACTACATATATTATATTACACTACATATATTATATTACACTACATATATTACATCACACTACATATATTATATCACACTACATATATTATATCACACTACATATATTATATCACACTACATATATTATATTACACTACATATATTATATTACACTACATATATTATATTACACTACATATATTACATCACACTACATATATTATATCACACTACATATATTATATCACACTACATATATTATATCACACTACATATATTATATTACACTACATATATTATATTACACTACATATATTATATTACACTACATATATTATATTACACTACATATATTATATCACACTACATATATTATATTACACTACATATATTATATTACACTACATATATTATATCACACTACATATATTATATTACACTACATATATTATATCACACTACATATATTATATTACACTACATATATTATATTACACTACATATATTACATCACACTACATATATTATATTACACTACATATATTATATTACACTACATATATTATATTACACTACATATATTATATTACACTACATATATTATATTACACTACATATATTATATTACACTACATATATTATATTACACTACATATATTATATCACACTACATATATTATATTACACTACATATATTATATCACACTACATATATTATATTACATTACATATATTATATTACACTACATATATTATATTACACTACATATATTATATTACACTACATATATTATATTACACTACATATATTATATTACACTACATATATTATATTACACTACATATATTATATCACACTACATATATTATATTACACTACATATATTATATTACACTACATATATTATATTACACTACATATATTATATTACACTACATATATTATATTACACTACATATATTACACTACATATATTATATCACACTACATATATTATATTACATTACATATATTATATTACACTACATATATTATATCACACTACATATATTATATTACACTACATATATTATATTACACTACATATATTACATCACACTACATATATTATATCACACTACATATATTATATCACACTACATATATTATATTACACTACATATATTATATTACACTACATATATTATATTACACTACATATATTATATCACACTACATATATTATATCACACTACATATATTATATTACACTACATATATTATATCACACTACATATATTATATTACACTACATATATTACATCACACTACATATATTATATTACACTACATATATTATATCACACTACATATATTATATTACACTACATATATTATATCACACTACATATATTATATTACACTACATATATTACATCACACTACATATATTATATTACACTACATATATTATATCACACTACATATATTATATTACATTACATATATTATATTACACTACATATATTATATCACACTACATATATTATATCACACTACATATATTATATTACACTACATATATTATATTACACTACATATATTATATTACACTACATATATTATATTACACTACATATATTATATTACACTACATATATTATATTACACTACATATATTATATTACACTACATATATTACATCACACTACATATATTATATCACACTACATATATTATATTACACTACATATATTATATTACACTACATATATTATATTACACTACATATATTATATCACACTACATATATTATATTACACTACATATATTATATTACACTACATATATTATATTACACTACATATATTACATCACACTACATATATTACATCACACTACATATATTATATCACACTACATATATTACACTACATATATTATATTACACTACATATATTATATTACACTACATATATTATATTACTGCTACATATATTATATTACACTACATATATTATATCACACTACATATATTATATTACACTACATATATTATATTACACTACATATATTATATCACACTACATATATTATATTACACTACATATATTATATCACACTACATATATTATATTACACTACATATATTATATTACACTACATATATTACATTACACTACATATATTATATCACACTACATATATTATATCACACTACATATATTATATTACACTACATATATTATATTACACTACATATATTATATTACACTACATATATTATATTACACTACATATATTATATTACACTACATATATTATATTACACTACATATATTATATCACACTACATATATTATATTACACTACATATATTATATTACACTACATATATTATATTACACTACATATATTACATCACACTACATATATTACATCACACTACATATATTATATCACACTACATATATTACACTACATATATTATATTACACTACATATATTATATTACTGCTACATATATTATATCACACTACATATATTATATCACACTACATATATTATATTACACTACATATATTATATTACACTACATATATTATATTACACTACATATATTATATTACACTACATATATTATATTACACTACATATATTATATTACACTACATATATTATATTACACTACATATATTATATTACACTATACTATATATTATATTACACTACATATATTATATCACACTACATATATTATATCACACTACATATATTATATTACACTACATATATTATATCACACTACATATATTAAATTACACTACATATATTACACTACATATATTATATCACACTACATATATTATATTACACTACATATATTATATTACACTACATATATTATATCACACTACATATATTATATCACACTACATATATTATATTACACTACATATATTATATTACACTACATATATTATATTACACTACATATATTACATCACACTACATATATTATATTACACTACATATATTATATTACACTACATATATTATATTACACTACATATATTATATTACACTACATATATTATATTACACTACATATATTATATTACACTACATATATTATATCACACTACATATATTATATCACACTACATATATTATATTACACTACATATATTACATCACACTACATATATTATATTACACTACATATATTATATTACACTACATATATTATATTACACTACATATATTATATCACACTACATATATTATATTACACTACATATATTACATCACACTACATATATTATATTAAACTACATATATTATATTACACTACATATATTATATTACACTACATATATTATATTACACTACATATATTATATTACACTACATATATTATATCACACTACATATATTATATCACACTACATATATTATATTACACTACATATGTGACCTCCCACCACAAAACAGGGAACGTTGGTCAGTTTTTCAAAATTGAGTTATTAGTATAGAGTTAAAGAGCAGATCTTTGCAATCATTTTGCAATTTATTTGAAGTCTCTAGTGCAAATAGAACTCGAGATATTAATATTCAAAAGCCTTGGCGTTTTTAAAACAGTCAATTTACGTTTTTGAGAAATTTGCTTTTAAAGTAAGGAGGTCTGGAATAATTTATGGATTATTTGTTTACATTTGTCAAGCCATAGCAACGGGCCTTTTTATTCTAGCAAACTGGACAAATTTGGTATCAAAACATTTGTTTAAGTATGGGCTTTCAGCTCAACCAGTTTTTACGTTTCCTAAACAAAAAATTAGGTCAAAGATGGCCGCCAAACTTGTTGTAACTTTATTTTCCCGAATAGCTATTAAATTGTGATAACAGTTGAAAATTTTGCTACTTTCAGCACATATAAGGACCTTTAAGCACTTTTTTGCACCGACATTCATTTGAACCAACTATGCTAACTAGGTGTCGTATGAAACAAAATGGCAGCCATTTCCTGTTTTACATTTGCTATTTCCTTAATTATTAATATCTCATGTAACATGTCCAACTGTAGCTATTGAGCCATGCCATTCGATAGTATCAATTGTTTCATGCGTAAAAATCATATAAGAGAATCATTCAACTATTATGATATTATACAAAATTTATTCAGTCATACAGTTACAATGTAGAGTGATCAAAAGTTACACATAGGGAATCAGTTGAGATATTGAGTATCCATACAAGAAAATAAGGTATAAGTTATTTTTAATCTTCAAATCAATTATTATAAACAGATAAAAGTGTAGAAATTCAGCATAAATGAAACTTAAATTAATTCATATAGCAGAAAGACTGTTTAGGTGGTTCGTATGGTCTCTGAATCTATGTCCTTGTTCTTCATAGCGTGAGTTTATAGAGTATAAGCACATAACCAAGAGCTTAATTGCTGCTACAAACGATATTCCAGTAGTCAAAGTTAATAGATGCTGCTACTATAAATCTACCCTGTTCATCTATAGCCACTTAGACCTGCAAATATAATATTAAACTTATTTTTAGATTATAAAAGAGAATAATAGTGCATTAGAAATTAAATCTGGCTATATAATGTAATTGTTTTAACACCATTTAACTACTACATTACAGCAGCTAATAATTATTGAGCAATTTCTCAACATTTAAGTTTATAGCGAGTTTGAAGGCACATTTGCAAACTAGTTATTTATAAAATTTTTGAGCATAATGAAATACTAGACACCTTTTTTCGAGTAAAGTTAGCAGAAGCTATAAGCTTGCAAGCGGTAGCTCTCCAAATGCAGGGAGTCCGGATCACAAGTGTAAGAATGATAGGTTATATGCAGCATGCTCTTGAGCTGTATAGGCAACATACCAAACAGCACCTCATCAACAAGTTCCATCATGTTGCCCTCACATCTTCACTTTCCTAAAATGAAAATAATGTTATATTCCTGAATAATAATCATGATGTAGTAATAATAATATTTTCTTTTCCTATTGCCATCAAAAATTAAGTCATTTGAATATTTAGCATGTTTGAATCTGCAGTACTAAAGCAATGAGCTTGTATTTGAAAAATAAAACAACTAACTAATCAATATACTATTTAACATTCAATTCAAAGTGAGTAGACAGAGCTAGCCAAGTAGCAACAAAACCTACTAAATATAGCTACTGCAAAACCAATTTAAATTCAATTATTTACTTAAATATAAATAAATATAATAAATAAATCAGCATAAGTAGTTGTAGTACTCAAATTCTATTTTGAAACTGGAAAGTCTTGCATGATAAAAGTGACGTATTCTAATAGTCATAGATAACTATAAGATTTAAACTAAGGGTAGCTGTAAGTGTTAGGCTGACAGTGACTAACAACAACTGACTTGATTTTGACATCATTATTATTGTTTCACTCTTAAAGATCTTAATCACTGTTATTATGAATATTATTCTTATACTTGAACTTATTCAAATTGAATCACATTCGATATTTCAGTATGAGTATAGATTATGTTAAATAATAATATTCATATTCAATATAAAAGTGGCGCTCCGCTGACTGTGGACCAGTTAACATGCCCAGACTTAAAATTTCTATAAATAATCAATATGAAAATGAACATTTAATACTATGAACTTCAAGTTAATGATAATAATAATATAATATTCAATAAGATTATCACAAGAACTAACTGAAAGAATTACTAATAGTATTAGTGTAATACTGAACCCTATTTAATAGTATTATCAATGTGAGTATGAGCATTTAATTTTGAATAAAAATAAAACACTCAATACTAAAAATTTCAAGTTAAAAATATCATCTTTTTAGCATCAGCTGTTAAAAATGAAAGTCAAGAAAGCATTTGGTCTACGTAGGCTAGAGTAAATCACTAGATCAAAATGAAAATGTAATACTATTATTATTTATTAATACAAATAACTTAATAAGTATATAACTCGGATTGATCATAATATTTTAATCATGATTATTAATATTATTATTATTATTAAATTCAACAACTACAACATTAGAAGTAGAAGTATAACTTTAACTATAAGTATAAGTTAATAACTACTAGTAAATTATATAATTATTTAGTAGCGTAAATGAGCTATTTTCAGTATAATTACCTGCTTTGTAGTGATTTAATCATAAAATCCAAAGATAAAGATCAATATTAAACTACAGCTAAGGAAATTAGTTGCATTAAAAGCTAACTTAATCTTTGCAGCCAGCGCCAAAAACAGCTAATACTAAACTTAGTTTCAAAAGTAGGCTTCCTATCATGCGAGGAGAATGCAAGAGCTACCTTTATTAAACAAAAAATTGTTTGTAGGATTCCGCGCTATGAAATGTTTTAATTTCATTTTCGTAATAGTAATGATAACTCCGAGTCAACTTGACTACGATCCGCCATTTTGAAAAAATATTTAATGCATAGTTACCAACTTTAGAGTTGATTTTGAGGTTGAAGGAATTAGCAAATGCTTGCGAAAATATGATATTTGAAATCCTTGAGTTTTTCTGTATAAGAAAAGTTTAAAATTTAAAGACTGGCAAAAAATTTCAATTTTTGGTTTTTCAAAATTTAACCTTCATTTACTACACTTCATGAATGCCGCCAAGTTCCCGGTTTTGTCGCGATGGGTCACATATATTATATTACACTACATATATTACATCACACTACATATATTATATCACACTACATATATTATATTACACTACATATATTATATCACACTACATATATTATATTACACTACATATATTATATTACACTACATATATTATATTACACTACATATATTATATTACACTACATATATTATATTACACTACATATATTACATCACACTACATATATTATATTACACTACATATATTATATCACACTACATATATTACATCACACTACATATATTATATTACACTACATATATTACATCACACTACATATATTATATTAAACTACATATATTATATTACACTACATATATTACATCACACTACATATATTATATTACACTACATATATTACATCACACTACATATATTATATTACACTACATATATTATATCACACTACATATATTATATTACACTACATATATTATATTACACTACATATATTATATTACACTACATATATTATATTACACTACATATATTATATTACACTACATATATTACATCACACTACATATATTATATTACACTACATATATTACATCACACTACATATATTATATTACACTACATATATTATATCACACTACATATATTATATTACACTACATATATTATATTACACTACATATATTATATTACACTACATATATTATATTACACTACATATATTATATTACACTACATATATTATATTACACTACATATATTATATTACACTACATATATTATATTACACTACATATATTATATCACACTACATATATTATATTACACTACATATATTACATCACACTACATATATTATATCACACTACATATATTATATTACACTACATATATTATATTACACTACATATATTATATCACACTACATATATTATATCACACTACATATATTATATTACACTACATATATTATATTACATTACATATATTATATTACACTACATATATTATATCACACTACATATATTATATTACACTACATATATTACATCACACTACATATATTACATCACACTACATATATTATATTACACTACATATATTATATTACACTACATATATTATATTACACTACATATATTATATTACACTACATATATTACATCACACTACATATATTATATTAAACTACATATATTATATTACACTACATATATTATATTACACTACATATATTACATCACACTACATATATTATATTACACTACATATATTATATTACACTACATATATTATATATTACACTACATATATGAATAGTACCTCAATCTCCATATCTTTGGTGTTGATGGTATTCTGAAGGAGCACCATCTGCTGCTCCAGGTTGGCCACGTCTTTACTAAACTTGTCAGCATTGAGCTGCAGGTGCTGCCGAGCTTCCTCCAGCTGCCTCTCCTTGTCCCTCAGCGCTGACTTCAGATCAGTGACTGACTGGCTCAGCATCTACAACACACTCTCAGCCTTTAAACATCTCCACTATCATCAAAACCCATAATCAATAATAAAAAATAAGATAAGTTTTTAACATATTCACTTCAACTACAAACTACAAAGTGAGATATAAAATACAACTATCATCTAAGACCGAATCTAACCAGCAACCATAAACAATTGCTATGGCTACTCCAATTCTCCATGAAATAAACAGCAGAAAGATATAAAATTCAACAGGCACAGAACACATAGTACTCCCATCAAAACTCTAGCAGTACTACAGCCACATCATAACGCAGCATTACGGAGACAAACAGACAGACAAGACGTACCGCCATCTGCTGCCGCTGCCTATTGATCTCGTCGTTCATACAGCCGAGACTCTCATCCCTCTCTGTCAACTTCTTCTCTAGAGACTTGAACTCCTTGCTCTTAGCAGCCAGTTCAGCATCTGCCAGCAAAGAGGTCACGACCTTACATTATAAAGCTTAGAGAGGTCATGACCTTACATTATAAAGCTTAGAGAGGTCATGACCTTACAGTGTATCGAGCTTATAGAGGTCACGACCTTACATTATAAAGCTTAGAGAGGTCATGACCTTACAGTGTATATAGCTTAGAGAGGTCACGACCTTACGGTGTATATAGCAGAGATAACAACTTTGATGAACACACAAGTTTCAGGTGACATGCCCACTTGTCCCACTTGTACATTGAATAACTTTCAGCAAAAACTTCAAAATTTCCAAACTTTTATTAAAATTTTGAAGCAGGAAGAGTGATTGAGAAATACATATTGAATACTGGTTTCTCCCAACTATGAACAGTTGATTGACAAGTAAACAAATACCCTTCAATAGTCAAGAAACTAGCAATTTATTCAAAGGTCATCACTAACCAAACCCCAATAAACCTGACGTGACATAGAATAGACTGAGATCTGGAACTCAAGCTGCACCCACCTCGGTACGCCACCAGTTTCTGTGCAGTATGCAGTTCCGAGGCCATAGACTGAGTGTCAAGGTGAAACTTCTCAGCCAACTCTGCTCTGTATTTCTCCAACTCTACGTCTGTGCCTGCTTTAGATGTGCCGAGGGCCTAGGAAACAGATATGAATATATTATATAACTATTTTATTATTACTCCATTATATTATTATAATTACTATATTATGCTATTATATTATTATTATATTACATTATACTATAATTACTACATTATATTATAACATAATTACTACTTTATAATTGCTATATTGCATTATTATCATTATATCTACTATATTATATTATAGTGACTATATTATATTATTATAATTACTACATTATGTTATACTATAATTGCTACGTTATAATCAGATTGAAATAGAAATAAACATTAGGTATAGTGAACACATTGGCAGTCAGAAGTTGAAACATTCAAGAGATTGTGAAACAGGTACAATTACAGTGAATTAGAGAAACTCAGAAAATTAATATCAGAATACAAGATGATCACATGACCAGATATTCCGGGGAAACAGGGTGGGATATAGACTCGTTACCTGGCCAGGTATTACCTGTGACTCTGTAAGCTAGATAAATATAGCAGAATAAATCATATTCATAAACTTGGTAGTGTCGGTACAGCCAGGTATTATTAACTGCGAACCTACACTTAGCATTAGCTGCGTACCTGTAAGTCTATTTGAGCCTTCCTCAGAGAGAAGTCCCGCTGCGTCAGCTCGTCTTTGACAGCGTGCAACTCCTGGTCTTTCTCGTTTAGCTCGCTGTCCCTGGCACTGAGCTCTTTCTCCTTCTCCGACAGGTCATTAGAGGTCATTGAGAGCTTGGCTATCACCTGCTTCAACTGTTCGGAGAGCAAATACAAGCTTGGAGGTCAACAACTCAACAACATGCAACAGAACTGGTTTTAGAAGACATAATGAAGTCATCAGCGACAGAACTTACAGAAAAAATACTAGAAATATGCGCAATGTTGAAATTTTATTCAGTTACAAAACTTGTAACTGTCACGGGAACAGCCGTGGTCTAGGAGTTAGCTTTAGAGTGTTTGCCTAGTAAGCACGAAGTCATGGGTTCGAACCCGACAAAGGCCATTGGTGATGTTAGGAAGAGCATCCAGTCATAATGGCTCCTGTGTCACATATGAATAAGTCCTTAGCCCAATTTAACAAAAACCCTTTCCATCAGGAGTTTTCCCACAGAGATGGTGACCAATAAACTTGTATGAGGTTGTCAAGTGTCTCATAGTGAAAGTATTGTGAGTAGAGAAGACAACTCTACAGTAGGAATGGAATAACGCACCTGAGTTTCCAGATCTTTCACTTGCTGAGAATAAGTAGAGAGGAGAAGGTCTTTATCTTCTAGTGCACTTTCTCTCTCACTCAGTGAGTGTTTCAGCTCCAGTAGTTCCTCTGTACATATATACCACAGTATAGTTGTATAGTGTAGTATAGTGTGTAGAGTATAGTATAGTGTGTATAGTATAGTATAGTGTGTAGAGTATAGTATAGTGTGTAGAGTATAGTATAGTGTGTAGAGTATAGTATAGTGTGTATAGTATAGTATAGTGTGTAGAGTATAGTATAGTGTGTAGAGTATAGTATAGTGTGTAGAGTATAGTATAGTGTGTAGAGTATAGTATAGTGTGTATAGTATAGTATAGTGTGTAGAGTATAGTATAGTGTGTAGAGTATAGTGTGTAGAGTATAGTATAGTGAATAGAGTATAGTATAGAGTGTAGAGTATAGTATAGTGTGTAGAGTATAGTATAGTGTGTAGAGTATAGTATAGTGTGTAGAGTATAGTATAGTGTGTAGAGTATAGTATAGTGTGTAGAGTATAGTATAGTGTGTAGAGTATAGTATAGTGTGTAGAGTATAGTATAGTGTGTAGAGTATAGTATAGTGTGTAGAGTATAGTATAGTATAGTATAGTATAGCATAGTGTAGTATAGTATAGTGTGTATAGTATAGTATAGTGTGTAGAGTATAGTATAGTGTGTAGAGTATAGTATAGTGTGTAGAGTATAGTATAGTGTGTA
>OZ037770.1:13285641-13353141 GCA_964035545.1 Bugula neritina | reverse complement strand
GCAGGTATATAGTAGGTATATAATAGGTATATAGTAGGTATATAGAGTAGGTATATAGTAGGTATATAGAGTAGGTATATAGTAGGTATATAGTAGGTAATACTCACAGCCGACTGAGCCATCAGACCTCTGCATGTGCTCATATGTAGTTGTTATATCAGGTAGAAGGGCCGGGTCCATGCTGCAACACAAATACTTCTACATCTATACTTATTATATAGTATAGCTTCAGCACCCGGAGTGATAAGTCCAGACTGTGACTGAGAACTCATACTAATATAAATATTTGTCTGTACAGATTTGTAGCTACCATGACTTCAGTAACACTAACAGTCCACCAAATACTTAATGTTGATACAGTAACTGAGTGTAAACAAGTGGAATGTATCATTTTCATTACACAAAAATGTACCTACCACAATTTACCAAACACAGCACCTCTGTACATTGCCACCGACAATACATTTAGAACAGAGCTTCAACTCACAATTTAAATAAATTATAAACTTGTATTGAAAACAGAGTTGAAATGCCATGACACAGTGCAAGACTCAAAGAAAGACTGAGAGTGATTGTGACCACTGTAGATCACCATTAATATACATACTAGCTGTAGATCACCACTAATACACATGCTAGCTGCAGATCACCACTAATATACATATGTTAACTGTAGATCACCACTAATACATATACTAACTGCTAATCATACAACTCCTCAAGGGATAATGAAATAATATCCTTTTTTATAATCACATAAGAGTTTCAAGTGTTTTGCTGTCAGGAGTATGTCTGCATGCAATGGATATACCAATCAGTTATCAGCTCAAGTGTTGCGGTATTAGTATATGTACACTTACACATGTACACTAATATATGTACAATAATATATGTACACTTACAAACACAGCATAGTGTAGATACATAATAAAGTTAGACGTACCAAATACTAATACGGTACAGCAAGGAGAGATGAATCCCACTCAAGCACTACATTTTACAGTGATATGTTTGAATCCACATCCCTACATATTACACTCTGCTAAATTCTACACTTTGCTAAACTCTGCACTTTGCTAAACTCTGCACTCTGCTAAACTCTGCACTCTGCTAAACTCTGCACTTTGCTAAACTCTGCACTTTGCTAAACTCTGCACTTTGCTAAACTCTACAGTTTGCTAAACTTTACACTTTGCTAAATTCTACACTTTGCTAAATTCTACAGTTTGCTAAACTCTACAGTTTGCTAAACTCTACAGTTTGCTAAACTCTACAGTTTGCTAAACTCTACAGTTTGCTAAACTCTACAGTTTGCTAAACTCTACGCTTTGCTAAACTCTGCAAAATGACTATGAGTTGTGAAAATGATGACAAACTGTAGCATGGTTAGTATCACTATTGATCTGAGAGAATATCAATATTTCTGTGAGAGAAAAGACAATGGGGTATTGTGTGGCAATTAATATTGGTTGGATACACAACTGTTAGATTATATGAGAAATCTATTGTTGATTTCCTGTATATCTATTCTATGTATTACTAACTAATATATACTCTGTATATCTATTCTATGTTTCACTAACTAATATATACCAGTATATCTATTCTATGTATTACTAACTAATATATACCTGTATATCTATTCTATGTATTACTAACTAATATATACCTGTACATCTATTCTATGTATTACTAACTAATATATACTCTGTATATCTATTCTATGCATTACTAACTAATATATACACCGTAACTAGCCCCAGCTACCCATAATACTTCAAATATCCGTCTTAAAGTGTAACAGATACAACAAAATGGGGGGACAGCTGTATCTATACATAAACACAACTTTCCCTTGGGTGTTTGACTCGAAAGTGAAGAATTTAAGATACTGGCAGTAAGGGATAATTAGGAAAAGACTGCGTTCTATAAATAAACGTTTTACGTTTCTTAGAAATTTCACCCTAAACCAAAATTCTTAGACAATTAAAAACCTTGGGCTGTTCGAGTTTCTCCATTACTGCACTTGAATGAACCAACATAATCCACATAGATAAAACCAACCAATGGAGAGAAGAGAAACAGAAGGAGTCTTACCTAACGAGCAATGAACATCTTGCTAACCCATGTCACGGACACAACCGGCAGCACAATAATTAATTCACTAAATTCACAATCTTATACTTTGAAAAGCTGACACTTGCTGACACTTGCAGACACTTGCTCTTGTTGTCACCTTCTACAATCCACACCTTCTCCAAAGCAATAGTTGAATAAACACTGAGTACAGTATACTCATTTCAATAGAATCTCAAGAATCTTACTGCTGCCTATTCATATGAACTGAGGCAGCGTGTGCATTCCCTTCTAATTACACAATACAAATAGCCCATACAAATCCCTTGTGTATTTTACCAACACTGCATCAAATAAAACACATACTTGCAGCTCAGTCGTTGGAAATTCACCGACAATAATAGAAACTGAGTACTACATGAATATGCTATTTCATCACCACATCCTGTCTGTGAACTCACAACTTCATCATACATGAAACTAGTACCAACTCCACAAATAGTAAAAGATGAAAGAATTAACACTGAGAAGCAGTAGTGGAGAAATTGAGATAGCTTAAGTTCTTTAATTTTATTATTTAAATTTTGGTTTGGGGCACGGGTTGAAATTTTGCGCGAACATAACTTCTTATGCTACATTTCTAATCTAGAACACAGGCTTTTCTCAATTTCTTCATTACTGCATCTATCTCAGAGTTAACATACTTTTTGATATAACTAGTCTATGCAAAAATTTTATATAAAGACATAAATATAGTGTAGAATGTAGATCTGATAAAAATTGAACGAAGATTTATCTTTTCTCAGATTTTATGCATAATTCAAGCAGCAATCTCTAAAATTAAACTATTTGCAGTATAATATGGTTAATTCATTGTCACAAACTATAAATATCAAGAGAAAACAACTCTAACAGACTAAATAGCTCAGTCATGCCATACTGATAACATAAGGAAATTAATCTTTGAAAACCATAATATTTTAATGAAGTAAGACAACCCCATAATAGTTTCCTAATTTGAGCAGAGCTATAAACATTAGAATTGCCCGCTTGTTACTAAAACATATTCAGTCATCTATCAATGTAGATAGTCAGACATGGGCACATGTGTTGACAACTCCAATTAATGAGATGTCATTCACCAGTGATTTGCAATAGTAATATTAACACTAAAATCACATGAATTTCAGCTGATACAACGGTAGGAAAACTTCTACACATCAGAAGAAAGCATCACAAACTAAAATTTTCACCAAACAACACAACAGAGCGGTTAATTTCTCGCACATTGTAGCTGGTAGCAAAATATGTTTAGCAATTATTTTAACTTTCTTCAATCATTCCAATTCATGTTCTATGCCTTATGGGATGGAATTTATGTAAAAGACTAAAGCAATACATGCTGTAGATTTTCACTTTCCAAGCTCTAAGTCACACAACAGTTATTTTCTCCAACAAAAATGTTGCAACTGTAGTCTGGTTTTGAAATTACCAGAAACATTTTCAGCAATCAATTTTACTCAGTAAGATTATATAGCACCAAAGAATGGCTAAGAATAAATCTCCACAATTTAATTCCTTCATTGACCAACACACAGAACTTATTCAGTAAAGACAGGGGCTCACCGAGCTTACTGATTAAGTTTAGCAGCAAATACCGATGAAACAGTATTTTCCCACTAAAATATTTGTGCATAACTAAATGAAGATGTCCCTTGATCTCTACTCTTGATCTCTACTGACCTGCCGTGTAAGTTCAGAGTTTCTTCAACATCCTCTAGACTTGCCATGAGATCCACTCATCACTCTCTCTATTTGCACCAATAAGTGGCTCCCAAAAGTACTCACGGGTTTGTATAAACCTGTACCAACAATTTAATAATACTTTATTAGAGCTCTAAAGCAGGTATCTAAGACTATATTTGTAGTCTGCACAACTAAAGTAAGTATCCCACTGTAGAAGAAAAGTAAATTCAACTATTATAAACTTTTTTGTTCTATTGACGCTAGCAGGTAACAGAATGCTGCTTTAGTGACTAAATTAAGCAATTTATAGCAGTGCCATATACCTTAAGAGTGCTAGAGGTACAAAATGCTTGATTAAGTAAAAAATACATTGAAAATTGACAAGTTCCTCTTTAGTTTGACCGAAGTAAACAAAATATAGTAACATTTGAAACCCCAAACCTCACCTTCAAACTAATCCTACATAAACTAGTTTTAGATTTAAGTCATTTTTATTCTAACTATAACTATTAGTAAAAATTATATCCAGAATGAAGTGAATCATGTTGCTGGCAATAAAATATAATAATAGTCATAGTGGCTGCAGAGGTGAGAAATCAGTATGATACACTTAATGTATTTATGTATCAGTACAGGACTACATCAGTCTCACTCTCACTTCAGTACGAGTATGGTTGCACTTACAGTTGTGAGTTAGTGTTACTGGTAATGGTAGTGGTTAGTGTTTGAGTGCAACAGAACAGTAAACGCTAAACTCTAAACTGTAAAGTTAAAATGTTAAACTTAGTCTTACACAAGGTTGACTAAGTTAGTGTTACCGTTACTGTTAGTGATCTTACTTGTCATACTACTCATACTTCATAGCCATAGTGATACTGATAGAAAATCAGAATAGTCAAAATTCAATATCAAATTTGAAATAAATATAATGAAATAATGATAATCAAATATCAATATGAACATCACCCAGTATGACTATTACTATGACTATTACTATGACTATGAGTATCAGTATGACTATGACTATGAGTATCACTATCAGTATGACTATGAGTATCAGCATGAAACTGAAAGCGTGTAATTTAGTTTCATCATTTAAGGCTATCGGTAGCCAAAAAGTTATTTGATTAACCAACAGTAACTTTAAACATCTATGACAATGAAAAGAGGTTGCAATTATTTTGACGAATAGTAAATTACTATTAGTATTAGTATTGGTATTACTATTACTACTAGTAGTAGTATTAACCAATTTAAAAACTCTGCGCTATGAGAAAGTTCACCTGGGGGTTTGTCTTGATAATAAACCAATCATCAAACTGTTCTTTTTAATTGAGCTTTCTTCCGTTTATGTATCGTGAATAACAAATGATTGTGCGGTTTTTGTTAAGACCGATTAGACTAGCTTTAGTTTAATTTTCGCCCGCGAGAATTAGTACTAGTGGAAAGGTCAAGTTTAGCGCCAGCTGAAAACATTGTAAGAACAACTCCTATACAAAACTGCAGTTTAATAACACATACAATATAAATTACATGCATAACTTTTTTGTAATCAAACATTTCATAATAAGAGTAATTACACAAAAATATCGCAGTAAAATTTAACTAAAAACCAGAATTAATATTTTTATTCTCTTATAAAAATTGCTGAAATTTGCTGCTAAGTTATGGAGATCTATTAATTATAGGTAAACATTTTCTTTAGAAGTGTTCATTTGTAACAATTTCATGCAAACATTAGCAAACTATGACACTTTTACGGGTGCATATCTGATTAGTTAGCTTTTATCAATGTAATATTCTACATATAGGTGCGTTAAATAGTTGAAACTGTGATAACTAGGGCTAAAATTATACTGTATTTACCTTCTTTATCCAATGTACACTGAACTTTGCTTCCTAGCTGCAGACTGCTTAATTCTTTAACCTTTAAGGCTTGTTTAACCTTTTAATATAGAGAAATGCTGCACAAGAATATTTGACTGCTGAGAACTAAAATACTAATTACTCTGTACTATTATTTTATTAACCTAGACTAATGATGTCCTATTAAATTAGCATACTTGCTAGTATTAATAGATCAGTGATTTGGCCAGTTTATATGACCAAAAAATAGTAGCTTGCTTTTAAGACTGAATTGTGTGCAATAACTCTAGGCATTGACACGAATTTAGATGAAGATCAAAACTTTGACTGGTGCTTGCTCTACTTTTCATACAGCATTTATTGACAAAAATATTGCATAACATGAAAAGTTTAAACACTACTATATTCGGTCTTTAGAATGTTAGATCTTTCAAATATTTTATCTTTTACAGCTCCTGTGAAATTGCTACAAGACATAATTCTGCTTTAAAGCAAATTATTGTTTATAGCAATTTTGTGTTTTGAGATGCAATACAATAAATCACCTGCACACGACTTTGAACATTTGAACAGTGGCAGGTTGCGCAGGTGCTACAGGTGGCTGCCAGCTGTCAGTTGTTTTTCTACAGTTAATATAATTATACTTTCTTAATTAATTTAATAAGCTGTTACATCATATCATTGCAGGAATAAAAATGTTATATAATTAGATAGCTTATCATGTGGCTTATTTCTATAGCAATTTTGTAGCCGAAGTTTTTATATGGTGCAAAATAATATGGTATGCAGCTGTGTTGATTTATGTGCTTACTAAAGCATGTTTATGCCAATATAAGTTGAAATTTTCTACAATATTTTATTTTAAACTGACTTTTATGAAGAGATCATCAATAATCTATTAAAATTCATTATTATATAACTACAAAAAATATAATAATTTAGTAAAGTGACACAAATTGACATATCAATCATGCTATGTATACCTGTTATGTATTATATTTGTATCAAAATAAATAAATATTTATTGTATCACCATCCCATATATTTTATTTAGGTTGCATATTATGTTTTATATATATTATATGTTACATTATATACAACATATTATATATTATAAGGTGCTATAATATATTATAGTTTTAAAACAACACAAAATCTCAATTACATGTAAAGATAATTATAATCACTGCAGTTATTGTCTTTTACTCTCCAGGTATATAACATTAATTTGTAAACACTCTTTGCCCACTAGTTCTCACTTTCCAACACGCTGTGAGTGAATTATTCAAGCTTACGTTTGATAATGTTTATAATTAATAAACAGTAGATAGAAGCATTAAAGGCATATTAGCAATTACCCAGGAGGTATTATATACTTATATAAGTTACAAAGTGTGCTATTATGCAACAGTAATAAAGTTCATCAGCCATTCATCCTGCCAGCTGTTCTAACAGATCTCTGTGGAGAATTTAGAGCACGCAGCATGATATATTCAGCCTGAATGCACTGCTCTCTGTGTAGATGTAGAGTGTAGATGTAGAGGTTGTAGGATGAGTGAGGAAGAGCATGGGAGAGTTGGAGAGGACTCTGCCTTAACGGAACATGTAGGGGTAGGTATATGTGTCAGTATATGTGTGTCAGTATATGTGTCAGTATATGTATCAGTATATGTGTCAGTATATTTGTCAGTATATGTGTCAGTATATGTGTCAGTAACAGTATATGTGTCAGTATATGTGTTAGTATATGTGTCAGTATATTTGTCAACATGTGCATGTGGGTTATTGGTTGGATGGTTTATAAGTATTTATAAGTTAAAGTCTACTTTATAGGTCTAAACATACCACAAAAATACATACAATGCAATATGTTCGTCCAATTAGTAAATAACCAGTTGGGTAGATAATATTATGAACATATTATATGTGCTAACTCAACATGGACATTTAATACAAGGAAGCAGCAATATCTAAGCACGCAATCTGTTATATTAGTAAAAATTTACAATTTTACACGAGAGCACACACATACACATACACATACACACAACATGTATGGTATATATATCTTATTTTTTAGCTGCATATAAATGATCTGCCAGAGAAGAGCTTGCTCTCGGTATTGTCATACGTCCCTCACAGAGAACTGGCCAAGACTGTGGCCCTAGTATGTCGCAAGTGGAGATTACTCAGCTACAATGGCCAGTTATGGAAAGACATGACGTTTAGAGCAGAGTACACAGACTACAGTGTACAGGCTCAGGCTATCATGGCTCTCATTAGTGTGAGGTAAAAAGAGGCACATAGATTCTGTATAAACTAAGAAAATGAAGTATCTGAACTTATGTTCTATGATTTGGTAATGTTGTGTTTTGCTTAGCTTTGGTCATGAAATTTAGGCTGCTTTTGATTTAGTATCAGGCAGTTAATAAAAACCTGACAAATTACTAAGTTACTATGATGCATCAACCTGTAGTTATGTCCCATGCAGAAAAGTTATATTCTCTCAAACTACTTATAGTCTTGAAACTTTTTCAGATTTGCAAATCAGCTGCGATCTATAGATTTACCATGCGAGTTTATAACTGTGCCTGTGGTCCATGAACTGGCCAATAAGTGTCCAGGGGTGAAGAGAATGACTTTAGACTTCTCTAAGGCTACACAGGTGACTGTATTCACATATCGAAGAGAAACATTTCTCTGGGAACAAAATTACACATTAACAGAATGTAACTAGCGTTTTGATTGGTTAATTGAGCCTCTTCCAATCTTAGCCTGAGTACTATACTATTGTTTTAGCTGTATGACTTCACCGACCTCAACAGCTTCCCTAGCAACTTATATAGCCTGTGTATCTGTCTCTCAGAAGTTGTCTTCCTTGAGGGGTTCATGAGGAGAGTCTACAGCTTCTTGTCGTCTCTGAAAGTCCTTCACCTTATTGGTAGGCTCTGAGCTATAGTAGAGGGGTTCATGCTAAGCTTGCTTGATACTATAGACAAGTAAATATAGTAAGTATAGTAAATATAGTAATTATAGTGAGTATAATATGTATAGTAAATATAGTGAGTATAGTAAATATTATAGTAAGTATAGTAAATATAGTAAATACAGTAAGTATAGTAAGTACAGTAGTTATAGTAAGTATAGTAAATACAGTAAGTATAGTAAGTACAGTAGTTATAGGAAGTACAGTAGTTATAGAAAGTATAGTAAATACAGTAAGTATAGTAAATATAGTAAATACAGTAAGTATAGTAAGTACAGTAGTTATAGGAAGTATAGTAAATACAGGAAGTATAGTAAATACAGTAAGTATAGTAAGTACAGTAGTTATAGTAAATACAATATGCCTACAAAGATGTCTGTGCAACAGACTGTTGATTTATGCAGAAAGTTTACTGCTGAAAAATCTAAATGAGGTTTTTAATTGAGATAAGACAACTCCAATGCATCCAGTTTTTTAGACAAAGTTTACTTAAATAGCATAATGTTCCTCTTACTTTACAAGCAGCCAACTGCGTCTGTATGTGTGTCGGTATTGCATGTGCGTAGGTACATTTGATCTGTCCAGTGAAAGTGAAGAAAAGTTTGAAGTCATAAACATCGGGAAAATAAGAGGTTACACTCCTAATCTACGGATAGTGAACTTTTACGGGGTAACATTTGTGGAAGACAGCCATCTTGAAATGCTGGCGGCCAGTTGCATCCACCTGGAGGTTTTGGCGGTAAACTACTGCCTGCAGGTGACTGGGTCGTCTCTCAAACATCTGACGTCTCGCTGTAAGAAACTTCAAACGCTGCTTCTTCGCCATACAGGTAGAGAACATTGTCATACCTACTCCTGCTACTAAGTTATAATGCTTTTATTAAAGAAATTATGTGAACTTGAATAATTTGAGTCGCTTGTATAAAAAGATATACTTAAATATGTTTTTAATTAGCTACCATCTAAGTATTAATCTTATTGTATAATTACCAAGATCAAGAGAAACATTTAAAATTTGTCAAAAAAGGTGGATAAATTAATTTCAAACATTTTCTCTATTGCATATACTGATATATTACAGTAACTATTAATTGTCCATATGCATGCATAGCTTGAGTATTGTGTATACAGAGTATTGTATATACAGAGCATGGGCCTATATAGGCAGACTAGTGTAACACAATGCAATAGGAAAAGCCAAAGCACACCAAGTTTTTAAGTTAAAAACTTATAATGCATATAATGAAGTTTTACAACTTTCATAATGCATTCTTCTATACATGACTCTCTAGAGTGGAATAAGAAGGGAGATAACTCCACTCGCACTATGAAATGCCTATTTCAGACCTCAAGGATGAATATATGGAGGCAGTAGACTGGCACAAGTGTAAGCATATAAAGGAGTTAGACATCAGTTGCACTGATTTAAGTGAGAACACTATAATGGAACTACTCACTAAACTACCGAGTCTCTCATTTCTCTCTGTAGCTCACTGCGACTTCTTCACTGACAAGGTAAGATAACTCTTCAATGTATACCTAAAACCAGAGTCTCAAGGATACCATTCATAAAGTAAGGGTTAAAAAAATTACAAGTAAATTCAGTAAAATTCAATTTGCTCTACACAAAACCAATGCATTCACATTCTACCCTTCCTTTTAAACTTTCTGCTTTAAATAAAATACAGAAATTTGTACGGTAAAATGTGTCTTTAAAGTTTAAATATGCATATTGCTAAATTTGCAAGAGCAATGAAACTATACACTTAGAAAATACGCATTCAAGTATTAAGTCGTTTTATAGAACAAATTCATAGGTGTATTAATAATGTATGAAATGAGAAAAATTATTTAATTTGCACACGTGCCTTGTGTCAGTTTTTATAGGCCTACAATAAAATACCTTGAAATAATAAAGCTTAGGTGAAGATAAAAAATCTCACAAAACAAGTCACGGTATTTCTGCAATACTTTGAGCTCTCTAAGCCAAAACATCATGAAAACAATTAATTAAAGCATATTATGGGCTATTGAATTACCTGTCATATACCTCCATCTTTGGTTGCAGGTGTTACTGTCAATGTCTACCAACAACAAACTGGAACTTCTAAAGAGTGTGGACTTGAGTAACACATACAGCCTCTCAGACCAAGTCATCATGAACTACATACAAACACACGGACACATGCTACATGGTCTCATGTTGAACGGTAAATCTAAACTAGATGAGCACTTCTGGCTGGCTGCTATACCTCATTTACCTAACATCCGGTGAGTAGAGCTCATAAATGATGGATGAACAAAACCGTTCTTCAGTTAATTGTAGGAAACTCAATATTTGGTTACGGTTCGGTAATCAATCATTTGAGTAATATGCTCAATTTCTACAACACCTTATTCGTGTTTGAAAGTGAAATTGTGGTTAAACTCACTTTAGATTTTTAAATTATTTTTTATTTTATGTTTTAGAATTTTGACTATTGGTAAAGCACATGGCTGGTTTCACGGCAACATGAGTAGAGTACACGTGGATCAGATAATAAATGCCTTAGCTACTCACAGCAGACGACTTGTTCGAGTAGAGATACAGTGGGAACCTGATACAATACGATACAGTGATAAGAGTAGCAAATTCATCGATTTGATGAGGTGAGTTGATTCAGGTGTTTACTGTAACGTTTGCGCTAGAAATAAGTATAAACAAAGGTAGTGCTTGTATAAAAACTCATGTATGATCAGTGATTGGCTGATCTTCTAGCGTGACTATGTTTTCTCGAAAAAATTGAACTTGATTAGTCAAAGTAAGGGTATCAAAACCAATCATATTGATGCGATTCACATTTAACTTTCTGGACAACTAATGTAAAAATAGTTCATACAAGTCGTAATATCTGTTCAGAATTAGTGTCATGTGTAAAATATTGTTTCAATTAATAAATTATGATTATTATTATTAGTAGCAGTAGTAGTTACTTTGCAAGTTTACAGTCCACACCATGCAGTTTCAAAAATAATTCTAGCTGATTACTTTATTGGCTGATTGTAGAATGAGATGCATGGATCTGAGATCTGTAACCCTAGCAGACGGTGGATATTATGAGATGTTCAGATCCAACTTTGAGAGAGCAGATAGACAGAAGGTTGTGCGACCAACAAACAGATACCAAACTAGTATACTCTCTCAGTTGAAGTACTTCAATGAGTTGCTCTTCAACTAGTAATGGATACCAAACTAGTACACTGTTTACTTCAGCAAGTTACATCTTATTTGGCAATAACTAAATTGAGATACTTGGCTAACAAGTTTTAGTGTGTAGAGAATACCCTTGAGCTGTCTGCTAGTTGATTAAAATTGAAAAAGTATGAATTAGAAATGTTGGAAAAACAGTTTATTTATTTTATTCATGTTGATTTACTAATAGATGAATCAAATGACTGAGTAGTTATTGCACAAACAATAGACATTGGAATGTTTATGGAATACAGAGTGAAAAATAAGACAAATCCAAGCAGATGGTATTAAAAAAAGCTGTAATAAAGGCATGAAATGGTTATTACAATGATGTAAACAAAGTTAAAAAATTACTATAATAAACTTTACCTAGATTTTGGTGAATTAAACTAGGTTTGTTGACATTGAAACAAGAACCGTACACAATATAATATACTGACAGTCCAACATATATTATGAATAAATGGCCAGATATTGTAAACTATAATATAAATTTATAACATGGATATTTGTATATATAACTTACATGACACACCATTATATTATACTACAAACTAAAAATAAATTTACTCTTATTAGATATCGCTTGAGCTTACAATTGCATGATTTACAAAAAATAAGTTAATATCTGTGAGCCACCATGATAATACACAGTAAGTATATAATAACATAATAAGTAAAACACAATAAGTAAAAAGTAACAAAAATTATTATTAAAAAGCTGTAAATATATGATTATACATTAGATCTAAACAAACAAAAAGTCGAGTTAAGTGGTATTTATGTCAGATAAACTAATGTTGTTGCATCTAACTGAGATGCTTCAACTGTCACCCCTAACATCATCATCCATTGGGAGCTGGAACTCAGTCTCACAGGACAACTTCCAGAAACATCTAAATCTTAAAAGCAAGATTGATGATATGTAAGCAGCGTATTCTGGTGGTATTCTAGTGGCATAAGTATGAAAATAATAAAACAATAAAACATGTTTTAAGTAAAAAGTTTTTACAAGCTGAAAAATTGATCATTAGAAATCTCAGGAGAAATTTCAAATACAAATCTGACCGAATAGACTTGGAAAAGAGAGACCAACATTATTGACTGAAAACTCACCTAAATCAAGTTGAAATTTTATTTACATTTTGTTTTACAAACATTTTTTCAAAATTTAATTTTATTCTCAGAAAATTGTCGAACACCAGTTCAAGTATGAAAATGTATACCTGCTCAGTTCATTTGGTAGAACAGCACTTTCTTCTTACCAGAAGGTACGATCAAGGTATTCCCAGATATAGCTAGATCATACACAGTAATTTTGCCTTCAGCCTCCCGTAATTCAGACAAGGGTTCACCTGCAACATTATTAAATGTATGGCTACTGGCCTGAACCACCTTCTCTGATTTATATACATGGAATATATACAATACTAAGATTATGGTCTACTAACCTGTCTTTACATCCAGTACCCAGATAGTTTTACTGTTGTAGCTGGCCACCAAAATATATTTACTTCTATAGCAGGTCACACTTTCTGGCTTAGATACATCTTTGCATGTCCAGATGACTTTCTCTGTTGTCAAGTCTAATTTAAATACTTGAGAGGAACCCCAGTCAGAAACTACTACACAATGTCTGCCTGCTGTACATATACCTACCGGGGAGTCTGCACTGAGTAGAGAGCAAGGCACATGCTTAATTACCTTCCCAGTAAGAGAGTAAATTGTAAATGATTGACGACATCTATTAGGGATTACAACCTGATCATCAATAATTACAAGTTTGTTTAAATGAACACTTTCACCCTCATGATACCATCTGATCACCTGGTCACCCTTAAGAGTGTAAACATTGACAGTACTGCCGTAATCCACCCGAAACAATACATATATTCTGTCCTTATACACAGTAACCGATTCCACATATCTATCACTACTAATAAATGATTTGGTAACATTGAAACCCTCATCTATTCTATCTATCCCTCCCACTGACAATCCTATGTAAGTGTTGCCCTCATATTCACAGACAGACCTACAGTCATTAGAAACATCAACAGATTTGACGAGTTTGAGAGATTTAGGAAGAGTATACAATATCACTCCTTGATTTAAACCAGCAGATACATCTGCTTCGGATACCACTTCTACTTCTATGTCTCTTTTCTTGTCTACAAAGAGAGGTTCGGTGATACTATAAACTATAGAAATAACATCTACAAATAGAGGTATAGTAGATGCTATAAAGTATAGAAACTTTATCTTACAGTATATATAAGAATCTCATATTTTACTAATAGAGTAGAAATTGATAAGCTATAGTTTAGTATACTAACCTTTGACCTTTAGAGACATGACATCACACAGCTCTAGTTTAGGTATCTCAACAGATATCAGCCTCTGTATTCTCTCTTTAATCTCTGCAAATCCTTCAACCAGATCCACCTGTAAAACGACTTTGACTGTTCAGTTTATTTCAGCATGTACGTAATATAACACTATCAACAGAAATCACAGAAAGACTCAAGTGTGAAGGCTTACAACACAATAATACAGCAGCTAGCCAAAGCAATATCGGTGTGTCTATTAACTTACAAACAATATATACCTTACTATATATGTTATTATGTCAAGCAAACTGAGATGTATACTTTCATTTTTTCTCATAAAAAGTAAATTCAATGCAACATCTGCATTATCTACAGAGAATAAAACTCACCATAACCATAACTAACTATAACCCATTTCACAATAACAAAACCATGAAGTTCTCTGATGATATTTCATAGCGATACATTATTGGATGACAGAGTAAAGTTGAACTCCCAATAGATAGTGACTACAAATGTATCTTTTTATACACATAGCATCTAAAAGTTATGTTCCGGGCTAAATGGTCTCGGCAGTAGCAGAAAAGCAAAAGTCTTAAATTAGAAAACAGACAAGTATTCAACAGTGTCCGGTAAAAATGGCACAGGTAAAAATGGCACAAATGGCAAAGTAGGTAAAAATGGCACATTCTCAATATTAGGGTTTGGGTGCTTGAGATGCGGGTTTAGGTTTGGAAATGGCAGTCTGAGTTTGGGGTTTGAGAAAATGTAAAATCAGTGTGTCATTTGTACCCACTTTCCATTTGCGCCATCATTACTTGTGCCATTTTTACCTGTACCAATTTTACCTAAAATCCTATTCAACACACCTGATTGTCATGTCTAAGTTGAGTTTCTATCTTCATTCTATTCCTGCTCAGTTCAGACCAAACGGTTCCAACTTCTCTCTCCATGTATCTGTTCAGTTCCTCTTTAGTCTTCTTTCTACTAGCTAAGAATTCCTTCTCAAGTTTTTCATACTTCAGTCTCACCTCACTCAACTAAATCAGTAGATAGTCTCAAAATAAATCAATTACTGAGCTACAAATTTAACATTACAACTCAAACATAATTTATCACCTAGAACTTTCCAAATCGCCAAATCCCGGTAACTTACAGCGTTCATCTAGCAGGAAGATACGAACATTAAAAAAATAAATCGTGTGCAGCAGAAGTGCCTTGTGCTGTCTACTGTATTTTGAAATTTATTCACATAATTCTCTGTAGGTTGGGGTCAATAGCTCCTATACCTTAAAATAATACACACGTGCTACGAGGTACAATACCCTAATATAAACAGTCACCTGTTCATCACGTTGAGTGTATAGAACATCCAACATATCTCTTGTCTCCGTGTCAAAATCAGACACAGTTTTGGAAATCTTTTTGAAGAAAGCAGACACTTTTTCCTCTGTACCAATCAGTTTATTTAAATCTGTTATGTGTTGAACTAGGTCATCTAGACCCACCATGTCATGGGATGAGCCTGTGATATATGTACACCGGCTTTTATACTCACAATATTCATAACAAATACTATGGAGTAGCCGCGGTCTAGGGGTCAACGCACTGGCTCAGTAAACACAGGGTCTGAATCTCCGTAAAGGTTATTGGTGATGTTAGGAAGAGCATTCCCAACAATGGAAACGAGTTTTTACAATATCACAGAAATGGGACAAGATAAAGAAACGAGAGTTTATTTATAATCTATTTTAGATAAGCAAATTCTACTCATATCTACTAAATCACTAAAAACTAAATGTAAATATAAATGCAATAGCACTGCTACTTGTACCAGCTAGCTACTAAATAAATTCTTTAAGCACTAAGGAAGTCTTACCTCCAACACATGACTCAATGCCAGATAAACACTGCACACAGAACAACTGAACACAGACTCTACAACCCTGAGATATCTGCTGGTCTGCGTGTTTGGGACAAACTCTTCTTTCCAGTCTCTTGGCTTGTATTCTGTAGTCACAGATGGTCATCTTCTGGTGGTCATCACAGACGACATCATGTTGCTATTACAAAGCAAACATTTTATTTATAACACGATACAAATTATTTAATTAGATTATCAAGTAACAAGTAATTGATAAACCAGTCAACAATTGCAAAAAAATTACAAAGCGTTCTCTATCACCAGTCAGTGAAAAGGACTGCATTGATATTGAATATTAATTTATTATTATTGACATTTATTTATTCAATCAAGTTTACTGAATCAACAAAACAATAATTAAAATTGAGTTTAAAAATGCAAAACTAAATATTTAGCCAATACAGTAAACAACTTTAGATAAACCCTAACCTCATTATGTTCCTGGCAGAGGAGTTTATGACACACAGTACAGTAAATGACTGCTGATATGTTTTTTATTTTTTTCTTAGTGCAGACATCACAAGGTGTGGAGTTATCTTCCATATCAGCAGACGGGAGACTCTCTATACTCGCATTACACACTTCTCTGGAAAATAGCACAGTTAAATTTGAATTAAATCATCCTAAACTACCAGGCAACGATTTTATAAATTTATTTCACTTTTATAGTGTCCTATGCTGTTTATAATCACGATTTTATGCGTTAAAAACTGACTGTAAATATTCACTAAGCTTTTATGTACTGTTATTCGGGTCTACATACATTAGTGTGTACTGATGAGAGGAGTTGATGTAAGATCACTTACCTACACCAAGGACATCTCAGCATATTGTTAACATCAAAATCACCATTTAGACAAGATAAACAGTGAGCGTGACCACAAGGAAGAAACTTGGGGTCTTCCAAACCTTCTTGAAGAAAACAAAATCCACACTGATTACTTCTAGTTAATTCAGCCACCGCCATGCTTGATCTGAAGTGTTACATATTACATTTATAAAATAATAAATTTAGTTATATATAGAGTAATCATAGTAAATACTTAATAAAAATAGCAATGAGAACGAATAGTTTATTTGTTTGCAGTTCAGTTTTTCGTTAAAAATTCAATTACGTTAGTTAAACCAGGTGTTTAAATACATTATAAAACAATTTTATTGTCACTGTGAAAACAGGAGATTGAGGTAATCTGCCCTAATTACAAGTTTTTACTAGTACTACAACTAGTAGCATTGTACTGTTCCAAGTGTACATTTAGGAGTTGTTGGAGTTCAAATTGCAGATTGCCTTTACTTTTAACGAAAAGCAATTGTAACAAGCAAATTATATTAATATTGACGCTTTTAAAGTGGCATCAGCATCACTGTCGACTATGACTATCGCTATGAGTATGAGTATGACTATAGGCATCAGTACGAGTGTCGGTATAGACCATCACCATGACTATCACTATGACTATGGAGTATCAAATTCAAAACTTAAATTAAAATTAAAATTGGTATAACCTCAACCTGTTTATAAATAATTAAAGCTAGCTTTATAAAGTTTTAAGTTAAAGTGACATAAAACCTAACTCTATCTTAATTAAACTATTTAAGCAGACATAGTTGTCGTTGCATTCAATGTCACCTCTATTTATATTAATTTTAGTAATTCTAAATTTAGTATCCTCGGCACACTGGACTTCAGGGGAAATTCCGCCACTTTGGAAATTATGGGTCTCAAATGAGATTTTGGTTAGTCCAATCACTGAGCTAGAACCAATATTATTTTTTTCCAGTTCATCGAGTCCAATAACGTCTCTTTAAATGCAGATGTAATGAAGACGATAACTCCTACAACGCGTAGTTCATCAAAAACAGATGTGTCAAATTGCATTTGTGGTTCCAATGCTTTAATGATTTTGAAAATTTGTATTCTATATAAAAGTGGCAACTCAATTTAAAAACAAAATATGCATCTTTTTATATGCTAAAATAAGTATTGTGTTTATTATATCAGGTAGAGCGTAGGTGGTGGCAGGTAGGAATTCTCACCTTAAATACAAATTCGAGCATTCCAGTATGTTAACAGGATTTTGAAAAATAGAACTTGCAGTGGGTTTAGGTAAATATATATTGGAGATTTTAGATAATCAAAAAGTTTAGCAGTTTTCCAAAACTTGAGAACGTTGAAATTGCCTACATATTTATTAATCAGGAAGCTGTCTTTGCATCAAGTGCTTTTGATTTGTATTAAAAACTCGCGTATGATCTTTGATTAATGATCTAACATGACTTATATTACAGAACATGAATCAAGTGTCTATCAGTTATGGTAAACTTTATTACAAATTTAGTTATGTTTATCTTACATGAACTACTATTATATAGTACAAAACTAAGATTACTTCGTAGCCTGAGCTCTCTTCAACTGTATGTTTGACAAGGAATAGCTAAGATTTTGTGGTTAAGTAGCCATGACAACACACAATGAGTAAAAAGTAACAAAAAATTCTTATTAAAGAGTTGTAAATATATTATTATACATTAGATCTAAACGCAAACAAAAAATCGAGATAAGTGGTATTTACGTCAGATAAACTAATGTTGTTGCATCTAACTGAGATGTTTCAATTGTCACCCCTAACATCATCATCCATTGGGAGCTGAAACTCAGTCTAACAGGACAACTTCCAGAAACATCTAAATCTTAAAAGCAAGAATGATTATATGTAAGCAGCGTATTCTGGTGGTACTCTAGTGGCATAAGTATGAAAATAATAAAACTCTATCTCATGTTTTAAGTAAAAAATTTTTACAAGCTGGAAATTTGAGGATTAGAAATCTCAGGAGAAATATGGTCACATGACTCGATTTCAAATACAAATCGGACTGAATAGACTTTGAAAAGAGAGACCAACATTATTGACTGAAAACTCACCCAAATCAAGTTCAAATTTAATTTACATTTTGTTTTACAAACATTTTTTCAAAACTTAATTTTATTCTCAAAAAATTGTCAAACACCGGTTTAAGTATGAAAATGTATACCTGCTCAGTTCATCTGGTAGAACAGCACTTTCTTCTTACCAGAAGATACGATCAAGGTATTCCCAGATATAGCTAGAGCATACACAGTAATTTTGCCTTTAGCCTCCCGTAATTCAGACAAGAGTTCACCTGCAACATTATTAAATGTATGGCTACTGGCCTGAATCACCTTCTCTGATTTATATACATGGAATATATACAATGCTAAGACTATGGTCTACTAACCTGTCTTTACATCCAGTACCCAGATAGTTTTACTGTTGTAGCTGGCCAACAAAATATATTTACTTCTATAGCAGGTCACACTTTCTGGCTTAGATACATCCTTGCATGTCCAGATGACTTTCTCTGTTGTCAAGTTTAATTTAAATACTTGAGAGGAACCAGAGTCAGAAACTACTACACAATGTCTGTCTGCTGTACATATAGCTACCGGGGAGTCTGAACTGAGTAGAGAGCAAGGCACATGCTTAACTACCTTCCCAGTAAGAGAGTAAATTGTAAATGATTGACGAAGTCTATTAGAGACTACAACCTGATCATCAATAATTACAAGTTTGTTGTAATGAAAACTTTCACCCTCATGAGACCATCTGATCACCTGGTCACCACCAAGAGTGTACACAGTGACAGCACTACTGAAATTCTCCCGAAACAACACATATATTCTGTCCTTATATACAGTAACCGATTCCACAAATCTATCACTACTAATACATGATTTGGTAACATTGAGACTCTCATCTATTCTGTCTATCCCTCCCGCTGACAATCCTATGTAAGTGTTGCCCTTATATTCACAGACAGACTGAGAGTTACTCGAAATATCAACAGATTTGATGAGTTTGAGAGATTTAGGAAGAGTATACAATATCACTCCTTGATTTAAACCAGCAGATACATCTGCTTCGGATACCACTTCTACTTCTATGTCTCTTTTCTTGTCTACAAATAGAGGTTCAGTGATACTATAAACTATAGAAATAACATCTACAAATAGAGGTATAGTAGATGCTATAAAGTATAGAAACTTTATCTTACAGTATATATAAGAATCTCATATTTTACTAATAGAGTAGAAATTGATAAGCTATAGTTTAGTATACTAACCTTTGACCTTTAGAGACATGACATCACACAGCTCTAGTTTAGGTATCTCAACAGATATCAGTCTGTGTATTCTCTCTTTAATCTCTGCATATCCTTCAACCAGATCCACCTGTAAAATGCCTTTGACTGTTCAGTTTATTTCAGCATGTAACAGAATACCATGAACAGAAATCGCAGAAAGAATCAAGCGTGAAGGCTTACAACACAATAATACGGCAGCTAGCCAAAGCAATATCTGTGTGTCTATTAACTTACAAACAATATATATGCTACTATATATGTTATTATGTCAAGCAAACTGAGATGTAGATGCACTTTTTTCCCTAAAAATGCAGATTCACTTCAACATCTGCAGAGAATAAAACCGCCATAGTCATAACCAACACATTTTACAATAACAAAACTATGAAGTTCTCCAATAAGATTTCATAGTGATATAGGATTGGATGACAGAGTAAAGCTCAACTCCTGCTGGAGACTACAAATGTATCTAACAACATAGTATCTATTTAGACTGAAACCTACTATATATATTACTAGAGTTGTGTTCTCGAGCTAAATGGTCTCGGCAGTAGCAGAAAAGCAAAAGTTTTAAATTAGAAATCAGACAAGTATTCAACAGCGTCCAGTAAAAATGGCAAAGTAGGTAAAAATAACACAGGTAAAAATGGCATGGTACAAATGGCACAGGTAATAATGGCACATTTTCAATATTAGGGTTTGGGGTTTGGGTTTGGAAATGGGAGTTTGAGTTTGAGAAAATTCAACATCAGTGTGCCATTTTTACGTACTTTCCATTTGTGCCATTATTATTTGTGCCATTTATACCATGTGATTTTTACCTGTGCCAATTTCACTAGTGCCATATTTATCTTTGCCACTTTTACCTAAAATGGTATTAAACACACCTGATTGTCACGTCTGAGCTGAGTTTCTATCTTCATTCTATTCCTGCTCAGTTCAGACCAAACAGTTCCAACTTCTCTCTCCATGTATCTGTTCAGTTCCTCTTTAGTCTTCTTTCTACTAGCCAAGAATTCCTTCTCCAGTTTCTCATATTTCAGTCTCACTTCAGTCAACTAGATCAGTAGATGAAAAATAATTTCATGAGAGCTACAAGTTTAGTCATAACATTACAAGTCAAAGATATTTTATCATCTAGAACTTTCTATATCACGAAATCCCAGCATTCATCTAGCAGGAAGATACAAACATTAACAAAATAAATGGTGTGCAACATGAGTGCCTTGTATAGTCTACTGTATTTTGAAATTTGTTTGCAATTCAGCATAATTCTATGTAGGTTGAAACAAAACCATGATTTTAAATAACACACAGAAGTGCTAACGAGGATAAGATATAGTTTGAAATTTGGTTACAGCTCACATAACTCTATGCAAATCCTATAGCTCAATAGCTCCTATACCTTAATATAATACACACAAGTGCTACGAGGTATAATACCCTAATATAAACAGTCACCTGTTCATCACGTTGAGTGTATAGAACATCCAACATATCTCTTGTCGCCGTGTCAAAATCAGACACAGTTTTGGAAATCTTTTTGAAGAAAGCAGACACTTTTTCTTCTGTACCAATCAGTTTATTCAAATCTGTTATGTGTTGAACCAGGTCATCTAGACTCACCATGTCATGGGATGAGCCTGTAACATATGTACACCAGCTTTTTAACTCACAATATTTATAACAAATACTATGGAGTAGCCGTGGTCTAGGGGTTAAAACACTGGCTCAGTAAACACAGGGTCTGAATCTCTGTAAAGGTCATTGGTGATGTTAGGAAGAGCATTCCCAACAATGGAAACGAGTTTTTACAATATCACAGAAATGGGACATGATAAACAAACGAGAGTTTATTTATAATCTATTTTAGATAAGCAAATTCTACTCATATCTACTAAATCGCTAATAACTAAATGTAAATATAAACGCAATAGCACTTCTACTTGTACCTGCTAGCTACTAAATAAATTCTTTAAGCACTAAGAAAGTCTTACCTCCAACACATGACTCAATACCAGATAAACACTGCACACAGAACAACTGAATGCAGACTCTACATCCTTGAGATATCTGCTGGTCTGTGTGTTTGGGACAAACTCTTTTTTCCAGTCTCTTGGCTTGTATTCTGTAGTCAAAAATGGTCATCTTCTGGTGGTCATCACACACGACATCATGTTGCTATTACAAATCAAAACATTTTATTTATAGCACGATAAAAATTCAAAACGATTAATCATTTAATTAGAGTATCAAATAACAAGTAATTGATAAACCAATTAACAACTGGAAAAAACTTTACAAAGCATTCTCTATCACCAGTCAGTGAAAAGGATTGCATTGATACTAAATATTAATTTACTATTATTGACATTTATTTATTAAATCAAGTTTACTGAATCAACAAAACAATAATTAAAATTGAGTTTAAATATGCAAAACTAAATATTTAGCCAATACAGTAAACAACTTTAGATAAATCCTAACCTCATTATGTTCCTGGCAGAGGAGTTTATGACAATAAGTGCAGTAAATGACAGCCGATATGTTTTTCATTTCTTTCTTAGTGCAGACGTCACAAGGTGTGGAGTTATCTTCCCTATCAGCAGACGGGAGACTGTCTATACTCACATTACACACTTCTCTAAAAAATAGCACAGTTAGATTTGAATTAAGTCATCCTAAACTACCAGGCAACGATTTTATAAATCTATTTTCACTTTTATAGTGTCCTATGCAGTTAATAATCACGATTTTAAGCGTTAAAAACTGACTGTGAATATTCACTAGACTTTTATGTATTGTTATTCGGGTCTCTATAATCATACATAAGTCTGTATTGGCGAGATGAATTGTATTATAACTTACCTACACCAAGGACATCTCACCATATTGTTAACACCAAAATCACCATTCAGACAAGATAAACAGTGAGCGTGACCACAAGGTAGCGATTTGGGGTCTTCCAAACCTTCTTGAAGAAAGCAAAATCCACACTGATTACTTCTAGTAAATTCAGCCTCCGCCATGTTTGATCTAATATGACATAAATTTAGTTATTTATAGTAACCCTAGTACTACTAGAGTACTAGTAGCTTTGTACTGTTCCGGTTGTGCATTTAGGAGGTGTTAGAGTTCAAGTTGCAGGTTTCTTTTACTTTTAAAGAAAAGTTATTGTAATAAGCAAATTATATGAAGATGGACTCTTCTAGTGGCAAATTGAGTCACTATGCATATGATCGCCAGGGTCATGGTAATTTAACTTTGTTCTTGTAATTTGAAATTTTCTTAGATTATCATTATGATGGTCATTCTGATACTCATAAAATCTACTATTTCTTATGAGTGGTGGCTAGTGCTATCATTATGGTTATGATTATCACTATGATGACAATCAGTTTGAGTTTCACCATCAGTATCACTAGTGACTATGACTATGAGTATCAGTAAGACTAAGACGAACAGTGTTACTCACAGTAACGCTATTGTTTATCACAATCAGCATCAAATTCAATTTTAATCAAAAAAGTAAAACAAAGCTATCCGCCAGTCCTTGCTACAGTTTAACACTAACACTGTAACTATAGCATTATGAGTCTCAGTCTTACCCTAAAAATTAAAGTCAGTTTGACTGACTTTGAGTTTCAGTTTTGAAAACTCTAACAGGCGTAATCTAATTAAAGATAGCTTTATAAAGTCAACAGTCAATACCAAATAAACCTAACTCTATCTCATTTAAATTATTCAAACAAGTATATTAATGGTTTCATCCAGTTATATCTCTATTTTTCATTTGTTTTAGTTTTTCCTAAACTTATGCAAGTCCTCGGCACGGGATTCCCCGTCTGATCTTACAAACGAGAACCTGGTCAGTCCAATAACCAATTCGCGAATGCACTATGTAACTACGATATTTTGCGACTTTGCAGACAACAAGTAAGCGATGCGTGCACAAATAACAGGTTCAGGTGAGACGACAACTCCTAAAACATTTATTACATAATGCACTCTGTAGGTCTGTGAAGACCCACAGAATGTATTCTGTGGGTTTTCACAGACAAAATTTGTGATACCAAAATTAATATTTGTGGTATCAATAATTAATTTAGAATTCCAATGTTTTAACTATTTTAAAGTTTTGTGTTGTATATAAGTAATAAACCAATTTAAAAGCAAAATGCGGCAAACTTTAGGCTAAAATAAATATAATTTTATGCATATTATTTGCAAATCGCCTGCCCTTAGATTACACAATTTTCCTTGAGTCTACTGCATAATATATAGTACTAAAAAAAAGTTGATTTTTCTTTTCAATGTATAACTTCATGCATAGCTCATACTAAAAAGATTGGGTAATCAACACAGCAAAGCCAGAATGATGCTTTCAAAAGATTGAAACATGCATTTGTGGTATTTTTTCCTTAAATAAGTCAGCGAAGTAAAGAAAGAAGATTATTATTTATATCACAAGTTTAAAAGGTTTTATATGCCACACAGCAAGATATGCAGCTATCAAAAACACTCAAATAATCATTATAATATATTGTTTTGACATCTATACTATATTTATTACCTGATGGCTTAATATATATATATATAACTTAATGTAATATAGCTGATAGCTGAATAGCTCAATATAACTGCTTTTCATTGAAAGGATATTGAAAATGATTAGCAGAATATTAGTTCCATATAATGCAAATTAATACACCTAGGTCTCCAATCCCTATGGTGTATTCAGTAAGTAACAGATTTTAGTATATTGAATATATTATATAAATCTAAACTATCAAGTGTGACTACAATTTGAATGACAATACAATACAAAGAAGAAATGGCTCCAACATTCACAACAAGTTCTCACAGAAATAGTTAGGACTCTAAAATAATTTTTATAAATAACTGGTTACTTAATGTAATTATTAAGAGTTATCTTTGAATTATTCTTTATATTTGTTTATAGTTTACATGTAGAAGATAAACAAAAGCAACTTAACATTTAAATTTTCCTAGCAGTCTACAAGCACATTATTAATTTGTTTCGTTAAAATACGAAGAAAGCTTGTTTAATTACTAAATCTATCATAAATGCCATAAAAAACAACTTCTACAATATGGTGTAGGCAGACAAAATTGTTGCACGCTAAATTTAAGCTGGGAAAATCATGTCTTTATTAGAATTTTTTGCATTAATTCAGTCATAGATTCTAATATTTTTACAATGCACGGCTCTTTAAGATAGAGTCCCATTTGCACATTATACAAAACATGCTAGATATCATAAACTTTCGGAGTTGTCTGTTCACGATGCCTCGAATTTCAATATCAATAAATTAATATTCCTAAATTCAAATTTTACTGTGGAGCAACATATTATATTATTTTAATATTGAATATATTTTAATAGAATGTGGTGTATGAATGTAATGACAAGAATGTGAGAAATGTTGGTATGGCATTGTTATTATACAGTTGGCAGAATTCCTGATGTAATTATGTTATTATGATAATGAGGTCTTCGGCCTAAAGAATTTTCTCTCAGTCTGGTAAGATTTGTTTATAGCAACTCACTAGATATACCAAGGCTATATAAGTGTACTAGGACTATTTAACTGTATACAAGTGCTATATAAGCTTACATTAGTGTCATATTAGTGTACTAAGGCCTATAATTATATAAGTATATACATGTTAAGGCTATATATAAGTATATTAGAGGTATATACTGTATATACATGTATACTAGGGCTATTTAACCTTACACTAAGGCCACTTAAGTACATCACAAGGTTGCAGCTCTGTACTAAAGGATTGTAGTGATGTGTGTGGTGAAATGTGATAACAAGTTAATTTTTATGCTTTTCATAAAACACAGTTTTGCTACAAAAACTTTCTACATTTATACATGCTACAATTTTAAACATGAAAGCCCTATTGCAACTAGAAGTTTTCACCATCTAATATATTATTAGCCTTGTGAGAAAACTTTTTTTTGAAAAATGGGCAGTTTTTTGAGACAGTTTATTTAAAGACAACTACATTTAATGTAAAAGGAATCTAAAAAAAATTGTTTTCTTCATCTGATATTAAAACTGTTGCAGCTCATAATATTAATATTCTACAAGTAATATTTTATGCCATTAAATTATAGAATAATATATGAAAAGTAATAATAATCTAACACAACTCACCAGTTACTGTTTATATGCTATTTCGCTATTTCAAATTCTATTAAAGTATAGATTATAACTGTAACTATTGGCTAGACTTTAGAGTAATGATCATACTATATAGGTATGCAAGGTATGATGTATATGTAAGTAGAGAGTTTCACACCTAAGAGTAAGTAAAGAGTTTTACACCTGAGAGTAGGTACAGAGTTTTATACCTAAGAGTAGGTAGAGAGTTTCATACCTAAGAGTAAGTGCAGAGTATGACACCTAACAGTAAGTGCACATTATACTGTATTCACGAAACAGGCACCCTGATATGGGAGATAGCCCTCCACTGACTACAACTATACTAAAAAGCGCTGGACTAATAACCATTGGAGCTGGAGTAGCTCTTGCATCTACGAGATACGAAAACGGAATCAGAAGTAAACTGAGAGAGTGGAACTTGATAGCAGGGTAAGTTCAGTATTCATGTTGAAAAAGTAAGTTAAAGAACATGTATTGAAAAAGTAAGTTTAAGAACATGTATTGAAAAAGCAAGTTAAAGAACGTGTATTAAAACGGTTAGAAGTTCTAGTATGATATGCATGTATTGAAAATATTGGCTCAGCATGTTTTTCAACATATTAACAAGTTTCACATAGATACAATGGACTAGTGGTGGTTTTACAAAAAGCAATCTATAGTTTTTACCTATCAATTCATAGACTAACAATTTTTGCATAAGTGGAGAAATTTTGATGGCTCAAACTTTTCAATTTTTAAAAAGGACGTTTGGTTTGGGGCATTAGTTGAACTTCTCTCGAGAAGATAACTTTATTTGCTAAGTTTTAATTTAGAACACAGACTTTCTCTATAACAACTGCACCTACCTCCATTACAAATGGTGTTTAAATATATAAATTAGCAATGATTTGGAATCTACATTTAGATCAGATCAGACGAACCTAACAGAGAGCGGCTGTGACCCAATAGAAGACCAACAGAGAGGAAGTGTGACGGAAGGAACGTCAACCATGAGTCTCGGGTTGCGCAATCAAGATAAGTCAGCATCACAGTGTCCTACGACAGCAGGTATGTTCGGCAGTATTTGGTTATAATGAGAAAACATCTCTGATATAAATTATGCGATAAATTAAGCTAAAAGATATTGCACAGTATAAGTATTCTTTCACATTACTGTGCAATATAATATATTGATAGGGCTAATAAAATAAAATACATCATAGTAGATGCTTACTAGTTACTATGATGTGTCTCAAGTACCTACAGCACTACAGGTGTTGAATGTGATGAAGCAACACAGATTGCAAATCTGGTTAATCTTTCAGACTATGTGTTGAATATAGAAATAGCATATTGTTTGACACTGGCGAAACTCAATGTGCTGACTAAACGCTACACATGTTTTTCTTCTCAGAATTGCATTAGCCATCCTTAAGCATAACATATTCAGACTATTGAATAGAATAACAACTTTATTTCTAGAGTCACTGTGGGAAGCGTATTGTAAAGAGCAGTGCAATGGCAAGCAGAAAGCTACCGAGAGTTCGTCAATACCTCTCTCAATGTACAACAGCATGTGCGAGTCAAAGTACCAATACAAGCCGCAGTCTGTGCTAGCTCACATGTATGACAGCAACGACTGCTCTCCTTCTAAACTGCAGCAATACGAGCAGCTCTTCCAGTCGGAAAAAGACAAGAAGGAGAAGGAACTGTGCAACAGTCAGGGAATGGCTCAACTACTCTTTGATGCTGGGAAGCGCCAGTTTAGCGCAAGTAGGTTGATTTTAAACATCTATTTATAGTCGCATGTGGTTATAGACTCTTCTAGAAACATCAACTTATTCTAGATGGCTGTAAAATACAAGCGCATTTAAAGGTCTGTTGTATAATATAAACAATGAAATCCGTGTAAAGTAAGCTCTTAGGAAGGAAATCGCTTGAAGCAGCGCAGAGTTGGTGGTCACTAAACGCAGTGCATGGTTGGAGAGTTCAGACACTGATAATTTTCAGCTTGGTGCTGCTTTTACCATTTTTCAAACTCACCCGACTCTTTATTTGGTTTGTAAAATTTGGTGAGGTTGGGTTGGCTCCACTGAACTGAAACTATAAGGGTTATAGTTCAACGGTTGGCTCTGCCTGATGGTGGATAGCAGCTCATTTCCTCTACTAAGTGAATTACAAAACATGTCATTTTTTCATCTTTGAAAGAATAGGAAGTTGGGTTGTACAACAAATTAAACTAGTTTGTACCTGCATAGCTGTATACTAATCAGCAAATCAAACTTAATTAAACAATAGCCTTGTTTCTCAATTTTCTCACTCAACACCCATTCATATAAATTATGTAAAACTATTGCAATTTTTAATTATATATTTTTAATTCAACAGATGGTTTATTTTTCAACATTCTATTACTATTTATACAAATATAAGTTGAAAAAAATTAGAGTTAGCAAAATAATGTTAGTAAAGTATGAGTAACTAGTTGAACTTACTTTCAGATTCACAAATAACTGGTATCAGTTCTTTCAAGCAAGTCCTGTCGGTTTGTGACTATCCTCAGACATTCTACAAGGAGATCCGCCAGTGCTTCAAAAGCCAAGGTGCCAGCCACTTGGCGAAGCTACTCAAAGTCGACTCCGAAGTGCAATCAATTCTCGCAGAGAGAAAGTATGTCACTTGGTCACACTAAAGAATCTTGTCACCTAGCCTAATAAACTTACACAGCTTGAAACTGATTTATGCACTGAAAGTATAATATTATAATATTAAGAGTAGAAAAGCAAAAATGTTCAATTGAGTGCTGTTTTAACCTTAAGTAATGCATTCATCGCAGAGCTTTACTTAAATTTAGTATACAGGAGATTGTAGATTGTACAGAGCTCCAAGTGCAATGTGAGCTGCAGGCCATTTAAAGAGGCATCACTTTTTCAAACAGAGTAAAAGATCGCTGCAGTTTCAGCTTTACGTTTAACCATCCACATAAGCTTCATAGGTTGAAATTAACGTATTTTATTTATGCGAAAAGTTGTATGACCACTACAATGTTTCAGGGACCCAGATGGTACGGTAGCTTTAAACAGTACAGATGAGACATCAGAATCTAGCTCCTCAGATGCCAACTCGTAAGTGCTGCCACTTTCGTCTCTCAACAAATTGTTTTGATTCAAACTATTAAAGTGATTTGTTAGGACAGGTATTACTGTATAAACTGACTAAGTATATTGTGGCCTAGTAGCTCTAGTTCTGTAGAATCAGTTCTACGTGCTATATAGGCGATATTTTTTTGGCTACTGGGCGTCTCCAAGATAAAGAGCCAGTATCGTGACAGCCCACAGTTTAAACATTCCGAATTGGGCGCTCACTATTATAATTATAATTATTATTGATGCCAACACAGTGATAATCTATTGCCACTCTTCTACACACGCTCATTCTCTCATATATATTATGTGTATACTAAATAGAGCCCACCTTAACACGAATAATGGCTCCTATTTTTGTAACCATGTAGTGTTATCCAATAACTCTCTCTGCCATGCAGAGAGAGTTATTGGAGGAGAGTATTTACAAATTTTGAGCAGATGCAGCCTAAACTAAATTTTTTTTGAACTTTTACATACTCTTATTTAGGAAAAAGAAAGCCGCAAAAAAGTGTCGCAAGAAAACCAAACAAAGCAAGAAAAAGAATAAGTGCGAGTCTTCCAGCGATGAAGAAACTGAAGAGGATACAAAATGCCAGCCAAAAAAGTGTCCTTTACAGCCAAAAAATGATCCATTTTGTGTTCTAACTCCTTCAGACCAACCAGAGCCAAATAAGCCAGTAGAGAAAAATAAAACTGTATCAGCGGAGAAAGACACTATGGATAAACAACCAATCAGCAAGACATTGTCACAGTATAAGAATTATAGCGAGCTGTCCAGCCAGAAAAAACAAATGTCTTTAATGAGGATTGCAGCCTCTGGAAATCAGCCCCAGAGTAATGCTGTCACACAGAGTGTCTTACGAATGGCACCAAATTTATCTGGCTATACTTTGACACCAAGTCAAATGAAAGTGTCCCCATCTGGTCAACCGCAAGGAGGCATAGGTAAAACCTTATCAGCATACCAACAAGCTCAAGCATCACAGGCTCAAATGAACAGTCCATCATACATTCAACGACAAGCAGGTTTAGGTCAAACATATTCTGTGTACCAAGCTACTAAAACGCCGCTGACTCAAAGTCTTATGTACATGAATGGGCAACAAGTGCCTTATCAAGATGTACCATTCCAAGATGATTTACCACAAGACATGCAAAATTATGAGAACTATGAGGCAGCGTATCAAGATGAAATGGCATATCAACAAGAAATGTATAATCAAGAATATGGCGATGTAGGTTACATGGCAGAGCCTGATGCATATCAATCACAAGTTCCGTATCAAGACCAATACCTAGAACAACCTAGCATGTTTGTTCCCATAGAAGGTGGAATGACTCCAACTAATCAAAGTCAAATTATGCTCGAAAACCAGCTACAATTTCAACAAGAAATGATGGGCCAAAATCAAAATGTAGATTATCAGAATGACGAAAACCAGCTACAAGCCATGTATCAATCAGATCCAAACCAGATAGATGACCAGCAATTAGGACAGCCAGTAGAGAGCATTCCAGGAATAGATCAGCAAGGTGTACAAGAAAGCGAAGTATATTTAGGTGTAGGAACTCGCTCAGTCTCTAAGATTCAAAGCCAGATACAGCCATCATACACCCAAAGAGGTCAAACTAGCGCAATATCCATGTTCCAAGGAGGGCAGACGCCACAGGGCTTCAGTATGACAGACGCTAGAAACAAATACGAGACAATTACCGAAGAGCAATCTGATATACAGCAGAAAATGTCGTCTATTAATGATTATAATTCAAAGGTAACAAGTCAACTATCAAATAAAGTGGTTATAGACTATTCGGCAAAAGATGGAGTAGAGCCACCACAAAGTGGAATTGCTGATGTAGAGTTTGAGGAAGATGATGATCCAGGAGCAACTATGCGAGAAGTAGATCCAGATGCTATTTCAATTGTGCAACAGGTATACACCGCACCACCTCTAGATTATGAAAATCAGTTGGGTGCAATTCAAGAGGATGAGGACGCAGAACTTGAAAATCAGTCGCTCACTCAGACGGCTATAATGGCCTCTAATTCGCCCAACATACCTCAAAATTATGCTTCTTATAACAGCCAATATGTTGAAAATCCTGCCACATCTCTACGCTCTAATGTAGTTCCATCAATGATGCAACAGCCAGAAACACCTCCATCTCAAAGTTATCAAGATACCAGTCAACAGCAACCACAGAAGATTCCATCAATGATGAGACAACCATCAGTAATGAGTCAATATAGAGCAGCTCCTGGCACAAAGTCAGTAAATGGCTTTCAACCACAAGCCACCAAAACCGAGAGCAGATATAATTCAACAACGATGAGAGATGGGCATACACTGCCTACTCCAAGCAGATTAAATGCATTATCTGATTGGCAGCAGCGTGCAAGCTCACAGCAAAGTATGTTTGCAGTGAGAGGACAACCATCTACTGTTTCATATGTACAAGCCCCTCCACCAATAATCACTGAACAACCTTCCTCAGAAACTAATAATGCTATAAGCCCAAATATGTCTAAATACCCAGTAAGCGAAAGTAAAATGGACACATTGCAAGTTACCAAAAGAGGAAGAAGCAAAAGTCCAAATACTAAACACTATGGCCAGACAGGCACATCACGCAATACGATTGGAGGCCAAAAACAAATTCAAAGCAATTATTCCATCCAATCTAGCTCACCATGGACACAGCACAGAAATCTACAAGAGCAACAAGCATCACAAAAACCTGGCCTACAGCCTAAAAAGCCTACAGATAGTCAGTACTCTGTTATGATTAGGCCTGCAAACACGCCACCAAGTGCCAGTTTAAACTCCATGGCTACAAGTAACAATGCTGGTCAAAATGCGAGTCAATATTCAGTGATGTTGCAAGGAAGACAGCCAGATCTTGGACAGACATCAAACAGAATAAACAATTTTGGGAAACAAAATCCTAGTCAATACTCAGTCTATCAAGCAAGGAATGCTCCAGAAGGAAGTCGAACTCCTCTAGGTGGAAGTTATCTTAACACTAGTATCCCAAATACAAGTCCAACAGCAAACAGAGGCAATCTGTATAACTCCAGCCCACAGGCACAAAACAGAAAAATGCCACAGAGTTCCAGTCAATACTCAGTAATGCTACCTGGAACATACAATAGCACAAACGGATCAGCTACTCCACCTAACATGAGCCAGGTTGCTGTCAATCAGCCAAGGCCCATGCAGAAAATAGCATCACAGTATGGAAGAATGCCGCAGAACTCAAGTCAATACTCTGTAATGCTCCCCAGAACATATAACGGACCAAAAGAGTCAGCTACTCCAACCAACATGAGCCAGGTTGCTGTCAATCAGCCAAGGAAGATGCCTCAGAGTTCAAGCCAATACTCAGTGATGCTACCTGGAAATATGAGACAAGGCTCTGAAACACCTAAAAATGGTAGTCAAATCTTTGGTGGTTTACAGAAGCCTATGATCTCACCAGCACAAAACGCAAGTCAGTATTCAGTAATGGCTCAACAAAACAGGCCAACACGTCAAAATCCAAGCCAGTATTCAGTGGCACCTCCAAGAGGCATGACAACGCCACAAAATGTCAACCGCTATCCAAATACAACAAGCAATACACAAAGCAACTCTCCACAACATTTTAATAAACCTATTAGCCCAAGTCAGCATTCAGTTATGGTGAGCAATTTCCATAATGTACCAGAAACTCCACCAAATATGAGCCGGGTGGCATTGAACCAGCAGCAACCACAACAACGACCTTACAATCCAAGCCAGTACTCAGTGGCACCTCCAAGAGGTCCAGCGTTAGGTAATGCACAAAGCAAATCTCCCCAACGATTAAACCGACAGATCAGTCCGAGTCAGTACTCGGTTATGGCTGGGAATCGACAAACTGAGCCTGCTACTCCACAAAACATGAGCCGACTTCAGCTAAACCAGCAGGCCAACAGAGCTCAGAACAACAACACTCCCCAGCCAGCTCCAAACACTGCTAAGCTTACACGACCGACTCCACAAAGCCCAAGTCAGTTCTCTGTATTCCAGCAACCAAACTCACCAAGGAACGACAATGGTGCGGACACTCCTAAAAATACCAGTCAACACTCTGTTGTAAGACCTAAGACTCAACAAGTTGCTCCCACAAAACAAAATGTAGCAGATCAACAGCCAACACAGAATCCCACACCTGAAAATATAGCCGCGGAACAAGATGGCTCTAGAAACACCACAGAAATCCAAAGAGACACAAATGAGCAACCAAGTACTAATATGGAAGCAGCGCTTGATGAGCCTCAGCCACCACCGGCAGATGACCAAAGGTCTCCCAGTCCTATCAACCCTCTGTCATCAGGGAGAGAGCAAGATACGTACCAGTCGCTAAGCTCCGAACCACCCAGCGAAGCTTTTGCCGAGTATGAGCCAGAGCTACCACAAGGTGAACCAGACGATGCTGGTGGACCCACCAGAGAGGCAACAACTCCCCAACCCCCAGCGGAATAGATTTACAATAAAAACTGACAGAAAAATAGAAAAGTTAAAAACTCATGCTGTAATAAAAATGCTTATTTAAATGTTATTTCTAGCTAAATATATTTTCACAAGTTTGAAAGAAAAATAATAGAATAAAATAATACTCATGAAATTAATGAATGTATTGCATTTTGACTTCATTACTTATGAACTAATAATGAGTATCTGTTGATATAGATTGCAATCTTATATGCATTGTCTGAATTAAAGTTTCCTTCTGGCGCGAGTTCTAGGCATGTTAGTTGGCAACTCTGCTGCGGGTGATGCCGAAATGGGTGAAAGCTGGGGCTTTTTCACAGAAGTCCGAGATCGTGTATTATGCTTTGGAGAAGCACTAAAATAAAACAAGTAGACATCTGAAATCTGAATTATAATTTAATTTAGTTATATTTTACAAAGCAAAATTAGTAATAGCCTGGACAACTTATTGTTATAGTAAAAATATTTTCAGATTTCAGATGATTAATAAGAATAACAAAAAAACACAATAAAAAACAAAACAGGGAAGCAAAACTGACCTGGAAGATGCCTTTCTTGCACTCTGAGTCTTTCTTGGAGAAGTGAGTTTCACCGACAGTTTTGTAGGAGACTAAAATGAATAGGACAAAGTTAAATACCACAACCCCATCTTATTCACAAGTACTGGGAAACAGGTAATTGTGCGAAGTGTGACAATCTAATTCTCATATAACATGGTCAAGCACAAAAACAAGTCACTCCTTTACAAGCATGGAAATCCAACAAACATGAATATTAACCAACAGACGAGCTGTTACAGTTGTAAGTTGTGACGCACCTGTTTGGATCCTTTCGCTTCACTCATTTTAACATCAAGTCTCAAGGATGGCGCTTCTGGTTCAGCAGACCTCAGTCTGGTTTTCCTCGTTGACTTTCTCGTGCTCCTAGTTGCTTCTGCAGCATATTTATGAACAGCCAATAACAACACACATTAAATGACTACACATGACCCTGCAAATCAAACTTCAACCTAATGTATTTACGAAAAAGCAGCTAGTGTGAACACCAACATGAAATAAGTTTAATATTATTAGTGATTTATGAAAAATAAGACTGTAAATTAAACATATTTTATGTTACTGCAACTTAACGTACATATTAAGACTTTACCGTCAAAATTTCGATGATATTATAGCGAATGTATAGAGCCTTATAGCCTTATTAAAAACTAATCATGTAAAGACAAAACAAATGAAGATACAGAGAAATGAAAAAGGAAGAGAAATCAGACTGCGCACTGGCTAACCTTCAGAAAGAATGTCCACACTGGAAGCTCTCTGCTTTCTAGTAGAAGCGCTTGGAGTTGCCTTCTTACTCAGCTCTTTACTAGGACTATTTGGGACAACTCCTGCAGGCTTAGTACTTCTATTCCGTGTATCCCTAGTTTCTGTTTCAGGCTGTGCAGAAGCAGAACTTGTGGAAGTATGCCGCGTACGCCCCTTCCTGACACTTGCGGGTGGCTTAGACTCTGCAACAGGCTCTTCTGCTATTCTGGAAAGTTCTGTTTGTTGTACATCCATAGCCTCTTCTCCATCATTGCTTGATTGAGAAGTCTTTCTAGGCCTTCCCCGCCTCGAAGTTATCAGTTTTTCAACAGGTTTTGCGCTCGAAGTTGAAGCATCACTAGAATCCGACATCTTTCGAGTACGACTGCGAGTTGCCACTCGCCCCACAGTGCGAGATCCGGCCAGTATGGACTCGTTCGCATTGCCTACAGTTGGGGTGGGAATCGGTTCAGTGCCCACGCCTGGTTTCAAACCTGATTCCTCCACTATTGCAGCCAGTTCTGCTTGTCGTTCATCCATAGCCACATTTTCATTATTACTGGACACGGAAGTCTTTCTAGGCCTTCCGCGCCTGGCAGGCGTTGATTTTTCCACAGGTTTGGTAACCGAAACATCACTAGAGTCTGACGTCTTTCGAGTGCGACTGCGAGTTGCCACTCGACCAACAGTGCGAGATCCGGCTAGTATAGACTCGCCTGCATCTGAAGAGGGTATCTCAGGCATTTCCTTTCTGATGGGCGTCACGGGTACTGTTGGCGGCTCATCCCTAAAGCAAAAGGTTGAAACAATATTACAAAAACATATTGATTAATTACCTTGACCTGCACTACCAACTGATAGATTACTACAATGTATACAAACAATGAAACCACCTTTCTACTGGAAGGGGAGGTTCACTTTCTCTCTTTGCCGATGGTGCTGCCGTTTTAACTGCTGCCTGAGAACGGGTGGCTTTCGCTGCTGGCAACTCATGACTAAAACAGAGTGTGTTTAGACGGTCAGCACTCAGTCGTATGAAAGAAAGCTTTAGACACATGGCCAAACATTAAACATGTCTGGGATTCATAATAGAGTTGTGGAGCAAAGAATCGCCCAATCAGCACATAATTGGCATATAGACATCAATAGTATAGTATATAGACATTAATAGTATAGTATATAGACATCCATGGTATAGTGTATAGACATCCATGGTATAGTGTATAGACATCAATGGTATACATAAAAATAAATCTAACTGACCTTTGAAACACAGTATCTGGAACATTTATGTTAATCGGTTTTATAGGTTTAGTACTGCGCCTCGACTTCTGGGTTACAGCAATACTAGATAGAAAACTTACAAGTTTAGTTGACGTTGTAAATTATATATTATAGTAAATTAGCAATAAGCAAAACTTGACTGATAATAATACTGTTTAATACTAACCTAGAAACTGCTTCGGCCTTTTCTTTAGCTGCAATAAATATAAATGAAAATTACCAAACATGCTATAGCATAGAAACATAGAAGTTATAAACTGAAAATGAAGTATCAAGTAAAAATAAACAGCCATTAAGGTTTTTTACTTATAAACCAGAACAAAATGGATAAAATCTTAAAGAATATAACATTGAAGAGGCGAGTACAGAATAGTAATACGCATTGAATAAAACACTGACATCAAATCTACTACCAGATATGACTTCTCATTGCAAGTTACGAGAGAAGCCAACATGGCTGCTAGGAAAACATTACTAAGAATCTAATTGGTCGACTAGATATACCTGAAGGTAGAGCGATGTTGATTGGTCGAGCAAGTTTCTTGGTACGCAGAGACTTCCTAGCTGCTGTGGTGACTGCTACTGGAGGCGTGAAGGTGTACGACGTGACAACAGTTGACCTTTCAACTCTGGTATCTGCAGCTGCCACCGCTACAATGGGCGAGAAGTGGAACACTTCTTCTGCTACAAAAGAAGTTGAGAAAACTACAACAAAAGTTTTCTGTTTTGTTCTGTTTAGGTTTTCTATAAAGTTCCACTATTTTAAGATTATAGTTATAAATAAACTTTTATTAGTATTGAATTAGCCTTTGGATAAATGACTTTATAAACTTGAAAGTATCTTTTAAATAGTTTTGATTATATTCAAGTTGTATCGCTTTGTTAACTAAACTTATGCTTTACCATGATGAGTACATTTCTGTTTAAACTATGACCAACTTTTGAATTTCTGAGTGAAATTCTATCCAATGAAGCTCAAGATAAACAAAGAACAAAGATTCTCTGATATAGAGCCAAAGACAGATATTCAAGGACGGAGAAAGCAGGATTACCTAGTGAGACGGCAGGTTCTACATCAGCCATCAAAGTCTTCTCTGAAGACTGCTGACTTTTATCTATCTGCTCTCGGTTTATTACATCTGGTCCCTGTTGCTGATTAGCTAATTTATCAACCACTTCTTGTTGCTGGTTGGCTGGTTCAACTAGTTCTTGTTGCTGGTTGGCTAGTTCATCAATTAATTCTTGTTGCTTACTGGTTGGTTCATCAAGTACCTCTTGTTGCTGATTGGCTGATTCATCAACTAGTTCTTGTTGCTTATTGGCTGCTTCTTGTTGAACAGCTGACTCAGTTAAATTCTTTTCTATGACCACCAATTTTTTAGCGACTGGTAACTTCGGAGAACGTCTAAAGCCCACTGGTTCTGTGAAGATGAATTCCTTATCTCCGGAAACATCTGCAGTCACAGAGTCTGACGGCGCCACAGAAACTAATGGCGAAAACATGAACTCTACAACAAAATAGCAGCATTATTGCCACAATTTACAGGATTACGTGACAGGAAAGAGAGTAGTAATCAGTAACTATGACTAAAAACTCACCATGTTCTTTGTTGATTGCTGCCTCTCGAACCTCGCGAAGTTCCAGACCAGACTTGCACGCTTCCTGATTCAGTGCAGTCAGGGACTTCAATGACTCGTCTGCAGCCTGAAGTGAATGGGTGGATCCACTAGGAGAATGGGTGGATCCACTAGGGGAATGGGCGGATCTACTAGGAGAATGGGCGGATCTACTAGGAGAATGGGCGGATCTACTAGGAGAATGGGTGGATCTACTAGGAGAATGGGCGGATCTACTAGGAGAATGAGTGGATCTACTAGGAGAAGCAGCACTTTTAGAGAGAGGAGACCGTGTAGGAGAGGTAGTGGCTGACTTGAGTGAAGACACCGGAGAGGATTGGAGTGAATGGTGGTGGATAGTTACGTTGGGAGGCGGACCCTCGTCCATGAGCAACACAGTCGACCGTCTGCTCTGATCTACAATGTAAGACACTGAGACATCTGTATCTAATTCTACCATAACTATCAACAGGTCACACCATATCTATCAACAGGTCACACCATATCTATCAACAGGTCACACCATGTTGTCCATCAACAGGTCACACCATATCTATCAACAGGTCACACCATATTTATCAACAGGTCACACCATATCTATCAACAGGTCACACCATATCTATCAACAGGTCACACCATGTTGTCCATCAACAGGTCACACCATATCTATCAACAGGTCATACCATATTTATCAACAGGTCATACCATATCTACCAACAGGTCATACCATATTTATCAACAAGTCTTACCAAACCTATTAGTCACTACATTCAATGCCTTCTGCCACCTAGCACTGTTCTGTACTACCAGCATGATAAACTAATCTCAACTACCTACACACAACCAACTAGTAACCAACTACCTACTATATACATACAGCCTAATCACTACCTTACTTCATGCAATTACAGCTGTTACCACTTACCAGCAGGCTCCGACAGAGTAAATGTTGAGTCTAGAGAGGACAGCTTCTCGCTGGTCGTCTTGCGTGCCTTCACAACGGTGAAGTTCATAACCCGAGTTTTGTCAGCTGCTTCCTGTTCAGTTGAGTAAGACACAGCCGGCTGCTGCATCGTCATCTCCATAGCCAAAGACTTGCGGTACAAGCTCGGTGCTTTACTGGCGGGTGGGGTGCCGGTGTCCTTACTGGTAGTTGGCTCTGATGCTGAATTAGAATCCACTTCAGTCAGAAACGTCGCAGTAGAAAGCGGGGAATCATTCTGAGACTGTGCTTGTTTAGCTGTCTCCATGGTTACACTTCTGGTTTGTCTTGGCGGAAACTTCTGGAATACTTCAGAGGTTTCCATAGACTTCTACAATAGTACAGGGTACACACAATCATAACCAGCTGTGTAACACTGAAACGCAGTACGCCAAGTACTAAATGTAGCTCAACTCACCATTCTCTCCTCACGGAGACCAGCTGGTGGTGACGTGGAAGTAATTCCCGGCATGGGAGACAACTCATTGTCAGCAGACACAAACGATTGGTTGGAAGCGGCAGCGGAATCATCCAATGAGACTACAACAGACACAGTAGTTTGTTTACAAAACAGTGCAGAAGTTGGAAGTTTAAAAGGTCAACAGAAATTCAACTACTAAGAAACGCCACAAGTCTGCGAATACTCTAACGGCTAACCTGATTGGTCAAATACCACAATTCGGCGAATGCTCTCACCTGATTGGTCAAACGCTAAAGTACGGCCGGCTGTAGCCACAGGAAGAAGTGGTGGGGAGAAACTAAACTGTACCTCATCGTCACTCGTGTCCAACATCCTCTTAGCCAACGGTGATTCACAAGTTACGCTGTAGAATATACGATGAAATAGCAGGTCATATCTTACCAGAAATGCTTCTGCATGGCTGAATGATTAATTCTTTATTTTAAAGTTATTATAAAATCAGTATGTATTGTAATGCAGCAAGCTAAATGATAAATTGAACCAATGAATCAACTGACAAAAGTCACAAAAGCAGAAATTCTATCCACCGAGGCTGCCGAGTGCTGAGCTGACCTTATCTAGTGATAATCAACGTCCACGACTTCATGTTGGTTTAAATGCACGAAGAGATATCACAGGAGATTTAATTCTATTGATTACAACAGAACAGCAACTACAACAACTGAACACCTGACCTAGCAGGTATACCTGGCAGATGATGGGTCGTCTGGCTCATCGTTGAAGCTGATAGCCTTGGGAGACATTTCAGATACTATGGAGTCGTTTACGCCGACTTCCACATCAAACTTCACTCTGCTCAATGACTGTTTGCCAGCCTCTCGCAGGTTATCTAGGAGTACAATAACTTGGTCACTCACTTTATAGCTTGTGATATAACTAGGTCACACTTTCACTTGGTAAATATTATATACAATAATTACATCCTTCCAATTATTAGATGAAAATTACTAAAAGAAACACCCAGAGTGAACAATACAGCAGTGAAAAACATCAAAGATATGCTGTAAGCAACTTCAACATAGGGTGAATGCATACTCACAAACCAACAAAATATCAGTTTATATATTAAATAAAACTCTATTCCAAAAAAGATGATAAGTAAGTGAGAGTGGAGTACGTAAAGGAGTGAAGGAAAGAGAGTAATCCTACCAGTTGAAGGTAGAAAAGTGGGACTATTTAGAGCATTGGGCGAGGTTCTAGTTTGTGGTTTCATCTTGAGTATAGAGTGCGGAGTCGTCACCACAGAAGGTATAGACACTGCTGAGGGGGTCTTGGCAGCCTTCCTGTTTACTAACGGAGTGTTCAACAGCGACTTCAGAGCGCTGACACAAAACACAAGTAAATTATTGACCACAAGAGCGGAAAAATAACTGTGAAAACAAAAGAAACTTTAGAAAACCATTGAATATACACAAGATACACACCAAAATTACTTTAATTTATTCTGCCAAAAAGCCTCAATGTTATTAAAGCCATTTTAAGCTAACTTTTGCTCAATAACATAAGTAAATAGTTGGTCGAGTATAGGAAAATATAATAAAACACAGTAAAATACAGTATGGTAAAATTTGACAACGTCTAGTGAAATATAGTCAAGCATATTGAAATAAAATCAAGTGTAAAGTATATTATAGTAATGCATAGTAAAAGTACAATAAAGTACTGTCAAGTCTACCAGAGTCTAGTTAAGTACTATCAAGTCTACCAGAGTCTAGTTAAGTACTGTCAAGTCTATCGGAGTCTAGTTAAGTACAACTTGACTTACAGATTTCCAGTACTCTTAGCTGACTTGTTTATAGGTTCTTCTTCCATGTGAGGGAGGGAACGTTTAGTAGGAGATCTGTAACACAGACAAACATTTTCAAAGGGAGCGGGGGAGGGTTAGTCATTCCCGCAAGCATATAAATATTCCTATGACTGTTGGCACACAGCATACTAACATCATCTGCTAATATGAAAACATAATATACCACAAATGAAGAACAACAGGAATACCTGGATGTAAAAGAAGACTCAAACAGCCCGGTAACAGACTTCCCTTTTTTACCCTTGACAGACGAGAGCCTGACGCTGCTCTGAGCCGCAGAGTTCACCCTCTTTAGCGTGGGAGTCAGGCATTGTATGAACGGCTTATAGTCGGTGACGTTGGCATCCATCACCACCCGCGCTATCTCCACCGGGTCCAGAGGCTTGGCTTCTTTGGTGTGAAAAAAGAAACTCTTACCCGGTCTGAAGGCTGAAACGGTAGACCAAATACTCTTGACATGCACTCAACACTTACTTAAAAGTTTATATTCCTGACACTTGGCATGTTTCTTAGAGAATATTATTACATTAAATTACTTGTTAGCAAAACCACAACACACCAAGGACATAAATGATACAGTGTACTTGACAAAGTTGTTTATACTTTCACTGAAACCTAAACAAGAGTAGACAAGAGAGAAATAGTTACTTTTGTGCTGTGTAGCCTTGGGTCTAGACATGTAGATGTAGTTGGTGTCCTCAAGGAGTTTCCTCTGGATAGGGGGGAGTAGTGAGAGCTGCCATGAAACCAACTGGTCCCTGGTCTTTGCTCTTTCTTTACTTCTTAGATCCCCTTTCCACTGGAGAGGTACAGGGTGTTATATTACAGAACCCAGCAACATAACTCGGTATAGTAACATAACACAGTACAGTAACATAACACAGTATAGTAACATAACATAATATAATATCATAACACAATAACACAATGTAGCATAAGAACAATTATGACCCATTGGTTATGATGGGCTCACTGATAGCAAGGATTTCAGATGGCCCAAGGATTGTATTATGTGGCACAGAAGTGACCCTTCTTGACATCATCAATAGAGCTGCTGGGATTCAAGCCCGTGATCTATCACTTAGTCAGTGCTCTAACTACTAGCCTACAGCTGCTCGTAAGATTATTATACACATTAGTGAATCAGAACCAAACCGACTGTATATATCATCTGTTATCTACCCTCACTATTACTAACAAGTCTCTCATAATATACACGGAGTTGCATTCTCGCAAAACCTGCATATAATTACACAGCCAGGAATTCAGTTTGAATAGCCTGCTGATGTAGTCCATTGTCCACGGTGACACACTTACCAGCGGCAGAGAGTTCAGCTTCCTGTTGAGTTTGACAGCCTCTGGCAGGTCTCCCATTTGCAGCAGGTGAATGACAAGCTTGTCCAGGTGCCCTTTGTCTCCCAGGTGCTCCTCTACGCAGGCCATCTCTTTACGTGTCAGTGGCAGACAGAGAAGGTTGGACAACTCCTTGCCTACAGAGAGAGGGCCAAGAGAGAATACTAACCGATACTGTGGGACAACTCCTTGCCTACAGAGAGAGGGCCAAGAGAGAATACTGATCGATACTGTGGTACACCTCACTAAGAATCAAGGTAACGACATGTAACACAACATAGAATCTAGTGTGATGGAATATGACAGCCTGATAGACATGGTAATTCAGTTGTTTAAGAAGACAGACAGTAAATTGTTGTGAAGCAAGCAGCGTACAGAGTCTAATAGTAGACAGCGGACAAAGATTGCTGTCTCGTGTTGTGAATCCTTACCAGTTCCAATGGTGAAGAGGATCCTTCTGAATAATTCCAGACCAGATGTGCTGTTCCTGGTACAATCAACGGCCAAGGATAACATTCTGGAAATAACGTAAGCCAACTATAATACCGACAGTAAGTACAGCAACAAGAGTAAATATACTAAAGATAGTAAGTATAGTAACAAGAGTAAGTATAGTAAAAATAGTAAGTAAAGTAACAAGAGTGAGTAAAGCAACAAAAGTAAATACAATAAAAATAAGTAGACTACAGCAACAACAAATAGCAATACATAACTTATTATACTACAGCAAACAAATATTAAGCTGTTAGTTAACAAAAGGCAGCCACGCCCACTGATAAAGGTCAAGGACAACACACCCGTTGGCCAGGTAGATAGAGAGGACAATCTTCTCGTCAACGTGCAGCTTCATTGAAACTAACGACAGCAGATCTAAAGCTGACTTTGCCTGGTTATGACTCAGCAATCTCTTCAGCAGACAGTCGGCATACTGCTGGGTGAGATACTGGCAGGAGTTGGGGTGTCTCAGGGCGGCCAGGACATCCTGGTGAACATACATTAGTTGGCCATTAAATAATAAATAGAATCATTGCATTCCAGGCTTACAACACTTAGCGACACTGGTATTAGTACTAGTTCTTATACTGGTACTAGCACTAGTTACTAAATTATTATTAGTATTAGTAGCAGCATTACTTATAACAGCATTGGCACTACTAGCTGACTGATATGACTTGTAATTGGTTACTATGCCATATCATTGCAAAATAACCAATAAAAAAGATGTTTGCTAAGGCATATGCTGTAACACGAGAAGTTGGGGGCGTGAAGTACAGACCTCGTACTGACATCGGTCAATAGACCAGAGAGCCAAGGCTAAGGAGAGGAGATTGGAGAAGTCTTGTTGAGGTAGGAGACTGGAGAGAAGAGAGTTGAGAGGCCCGGAGAGAGAATCCTCTAGCCCGACGTCCACCAGAGAGATGAGGTCCATCATCGTGTATATAAAGTACAGCAGTTTGGTGAGAAGAGGGGAGTCCAGCAGGAATATGTCCACCACTGCCTGCAAGAATCCACCAAGCACAGAATGGATTCAATCTGAATTAGCCAATGGGCACTATTGTTACATTTTACCATGGCCACCAATGTCAACCATATCAACATAACACTATAGATATTGGTTTTTCAATGCTAAACTGTAAGATTCTTTTTCACTCCAATTATTATTTTAAATTAATTTGACAAGACTATACAATGGAGAACGAAAATATAAATTCTTATTTACACTGAGAGAAATCTTTCTCCTGTTACAAATGTCAACTTATACAGACTCTATATCACTAGCCAATATATAGTATCCTATATGTGAAATAACGAGAAATTAATAGAAACCAAAGGATAGAATTAGTACCTTAATATTGGGTGGAGGGTAGCCCCCAATGCCTCCCTCAGTTTTCAACAAATCCAACAGTCCTTGTCCCATATCCTTGGCTATCACATCAATCATCAGGCCAGAGTTGCTGCTGCTATCAACATATCAAATATTTTCCTACTATAAAACAACACATGAGTTCAGTAAAGGGTGATGTATATTATAGTAGTAGAATAAGAGTATGTAGTTTTAAAGAGCACCTGCCATATCTTGCCAATTGAAACTTTCTGACAAAATTGTGAACTTACTGATTCAAAGTCCTGGGCATCATAAAGATAAATTTTGTGTTTTAGGGAGAGAAAAGGTGTCATTTTAACATAAAAATACTTTTTGAGTACCCAGAATAATAAATGCAGCATACAAAACACTCTATTAAGTTGATTAGAACCAGCAAGTCCTGAACTTTCCAATAATATAAAGGAATTCCTGCAAGGGTTGAATGTAAATAGGAAAGTTACGACTTTATTTTGTTTTCTAAATATGAAATAAAATTATATTATCATTATATTTATATATGTTCGTTGTATGATGCCAACTGGCTGCAGCATGATAGGATGGGATATTTGTATCTTGACCCTTGCAAGGAAGTTACAAACAATACAACAAAACACAACTATAACATCCCCAGCTGGCTTAGCAACGAGGTGCGCACCTTTACCTACTACCAGATTAAATAATACACTAACAGCTTGTGTTGCCATAGCAACAGTATAGGAGCACCTGTCAGCTGTAGTCATGAGGAGCTGCGAGTTGTGGCTGTTGTACGCTCTCTTCAGAGTAGAGGCGGGGTAACTGAAGGAAGAAAGTTGCTTCATGTTTTCTCCGACTTCTGGTAAGAGACCCCTGTTGACACACCACCACACAACCCCCATGTGAAGAAGCCTTGTCTCCACCACTGCTACTCTTTCAGATATAGACAGACTACCTGTAATAAACAATCTGGTACAACATACAGTTTACATGACATTTATTCAATATTTCCTAATTTTAAAATAATTAGAAATTAGAAAGCCTAAACAACAGAGTCATTAAAATACGCACCAATGACTGAATAAAGTATTGACTGCTAGACATGCCAACTAATGTACAAAGTATTGATGGATGTATACAACGCAAGACTCACCAACTTTCAGACTCTGGTGACGGCGTTTCAACAGCAGAACTTGCTGTAAAACAGCTTTAATATTTTTAGCTTGAGTTATCGAAGACAGAATGGTTTGCCTGAGAGAAGTGCCTGCGTCCATCCCAGACCAGTCATAAAGTGGCAAACCTAAAACAGCATATCTCTACACTACGAGCCAACAAGCAAAAGGGAGATAACTCCAATAAATAGATTAACTGTTGGCACTCACAACTTCTGTCAAAATGATGGACGACGTTTTGCATTCTCTCCCATATCCAGTCGACAATGAATTCTACACCCACTTCTGCTGCTGTCTTCTCTTTGATCTCTACAAGCAGGCCAGCAGCTAGCAATGATGTCTAGTCTTGTACAAAATTAACAACCATAACAGTACTTGATGTCTAAAACTCACCGGATTTAGCAAACTGTAGAGTGCATTGCGTGATGAACTCTAGATGAGTGTGTAAGAGAAGGGTGGTGAGGACAGCCTTCCTCTGTACAGTCTGTAAACAGAGTCAGATTAGTGGTTATATTAATAGTTATTACTATACTATATAATAATATACTAGTTATTACTATACTATATAATAATATAACAGTTATTACTATACTATATAATAATATAATAGTTATTACTATACTATATAATAATATACTAGTTATTACTATACTATATATTAATATACTAGTTATTACTATACTATATAATAATATACTAGTTATTACTATACTATATATTAATATAATAGTTATTACTATACTATATAATAATATACTAGTTATTACTATACTATATAATAATATAACAGTTATTACTATACTATATAATAATATAATAGTTATTACTATACTATATATTAATATAATAGTTATTACTATACTATATATTAATATACTAGTTATTACTATACTATATAATAATATAACAGTTATTACTATACTATATATTAATATAATAGTTATTACTATACTATATAATAATATAACAGTTATTACTATACTATATATTAATATAATAGTTATTACTATACTATATAATAATATAACAGTTATTACTATACTATATAATAATATAATAGTTATTACTATACTATATAATAATATACTAGTTATTACTATACTATACAATAATATAATAGTTATTACTATACTATATATTAATATAATAGTTATTACTATACTATATATTAATATAATAGTTATTACTATACTATATAATAATATACTAGTTATTACTATACTATATATTAATATACTAGTTATTACTATACTATATATTAATATAATAGTTATTACTATACTATATAATAATATAATAGTTATTACTATACTATATAATAATATACTAGTTATTACTATACTATATATTAATATAATAGTTATTACTATACTATATAATAATATACTAGTTATTACTATACTATATAATAATATAATAGTTATTACTATACTATATATTAATATTAATAGTTATTACTATACTATATATTAATATAATAGTTATTACTATACTATATAATAATATATTAGTTATTACTATACTATATATTAATATACTAGTTATTACTATACTATATAATAATATAACAGTTATTACTATACTATATATTAATATAATAGTTATTACTATACTATATATTAATATACTAGTTATTACTATACTATATATTAATATAATAGTTATTACTATACTATATATTAATATACTAGTTATTACTATACTATATATTAATATTAATAGTTATTACTATACTATATATTAATATAATAGTTATTACTATACTATATAATAATATAACAGTTATTACTATACTATATATTAATATAACAGTTATTACTATACTATATATTAATATACTAGTTATTACTATACTATATATTAATATAATAGTTATTACTATACTATATAATAATATACTAGTTATTACTATACTATACAATAATATAATAGTTATTACTATACTATATATTAATATAATAGTTATTACTATACTATATATTAATATAACAGTTATTACTATACTATATATTAATATAATAGTTATTACTATACTATATATTAATATAATAGTTATTACTATACTATATATTAATATAATAGTTATTACTATACTATATATTAATATATTAGTTATTACTATACTATATATTAATATATTAGTTATTACTATACTATATATTAATATAACAGTTATTACTATACTATATATTAATATAATAGTTATTACTATACTATATATTAATATAATAGTTATTACTATACTATATATTAATATAATAGTTATTACTATACTATACAATAATATAATAGTTATTACTATACTATATATTAATATAATAGTTATTACTATACTATATAATAATATATTAGTTATTACTATACTATACAATAATATATTAGTTATTACTATACTATATATTAATATAACAGTTATTACTATACTATATATTAATATAATAGTTATTACTATACTATATATTAATATAATAGTTATTACTATACTATATATTAATATAACAGTTATTACTATACTATATATTAATATAATAGTTATTACTATACTATATATTAATATACTAGTTATTACTATACTATATATATTAATATAATAGTTATTACTATACTATATATTAATATAATAGTTATTACTATACTATATATTAATATAATAGTTATTACTATACTATATATTAATATATTAGTTATTACTATACTATATATTAATATATTAGTTATTACTATACTATATATTAATATAACAGTTATTACTATACTATATATTAATATAATAGTTATTACTATACTATATATTAATATAATAGTTATTACTATACTATATAATAATATAATAGTTATTACTATACTATATATTAATATACTAGTTATTACTATACTATATATTAATATAATAGTTATTACTATACTATATATTAATATACTAGTTATTACTATATTATATAATAATATAATAGTTATTACTATACTATATATTAATATACTAGTTATTACTATACTATATATTAATATAATAGTTATTACTATACTATATAATAATATAATAGTTATTACTATACTATATAATAATATACTAGTTATTACTATACTATATAATAATATAACAGTTATTACTATACTATATATTAATATAATAGTTATTACTATACTATATATTAATATAACAGTTATTACTATACTATATATTAATATACTAGTTATTACTATACTATATATTAATATAATAGTTATTACTATACTATATAATAATATAATAGTTATTACTATACTATATAATAATATACTAGTTATTACTATACTATATAATAATATAACAGTTATTACTATACTATATATTAATATAACAGTTATTACTATACTATATAATAATATACTAGTTATTACTATACTATATATTAATATAATAGTTATTACTATACTATATAATAATATACTAGTTATTACTATACTATACAATAATATAATAGTTATTACTATACTATACAATAATATATTAGTTATTACTACACTATATATTAATATAATAGTTATTACTATACTATATAATAATATAATAGTTATTACTATACTATATATTAATATAATAGTTATTACTATACTATATATTAATATAACAGTTATTACTATACTATACAATAATATAATAGTTATTACTATACTATATAATAATATAATAGTTATTACTATACTATATATTAATATAATAGTTATTACTATACTATATATTAATATAATAGTTATTACTATACTATATATTAATATTAATAGTTATTACTATACTATATAATAATATATTAGTTATTACTATACTATATATTAATATAATAGTTATTACTATACTATATATTAATATAATAGTTATTACTATACTATATATTAATATAACAGTTATTACTATACTATATATTAATATAATAGTTATTACTATACTATATATTAATATAATAGTTATTACTATACTATATATTAATATACTAGTTATTACTATACTATATATTAATATACTAGTTATTACTATACTATATAATAATATAACAGTTATTACTATACTATACAATAATATATTAGTTATTACTATACTATATATTAATATAATAGTTATTACTATACTATATATTAATATACTAGTTATTACTATACTATATATTAATATAATAGTTATTACTATACTATATATTAATATAATAGTTATTACTATACTATATATTAATATACTAGTTATTACTATACTATATAATAATATAACAGTTATTACTATACTATATATTAATATAATAGTTATTACTATACTATATATTAATATAATAGTTATTACTATACTATATATTAATATAATAGTTATTACTATACTATATATTAATATACTAGTTATTACTATACTATATAATAATATAACAGTTATTACTATACTATATTATAATATACTAGTTATTACTATACTATATATTAATATAATAGTTATTACTATACTATATATTAATATAATAGTTATTACTATACTATATATTAATATACTAGTTATTACTATACTATATATTAATATAATAGTTATTACTATACTATATATTAATATACTAGTTATTACTATACTATATATTAATATAACAGTTATTACTATACTATATATTAATATACTAGTTATTACTATACTATACAATATATAATAGTTATTACTATACTATACAATATATAATAGTTATTACTATACTAAATATTAATATAATAGTTATTACTATACTATATATTAATATAATAGTTATTACTATACTATATATTAATATACTAGTTATTACTATACTATATATTAATATAATAGTTATTACTATACTATATATTAATATAATAGTTATTACTATACTATATATTAATATACTAGTTATTACTATACTATATAATAATATAATAGTTATTACTATACTATATAATAATATAATAGTTATTACTATACTATATATTAATATTAATAGTTATTACTATACTATATAATAATATACTAGTTATTACTATACTATATATTAATATAATAGTTATTACTATACTATATTATAATATACTAGTTATTACTATACTATATATTAATATAATAGTTATTACTATACTATATATTAATATAATAGTTATTACTATACTATATATTAATATACTAGTTATTACTATACTATATATTAATATAATAGTTATTACTATACTATATATTAATATACTAGTTATTACTATACTATATATTAATATAACAGTTATTACTATACTATATAATAATATAATAGTTATTACTATACTATATATTAATATAATAGTTATTACTATACTATATATTAATATACTAGTTATTACTATACTATATATTAATATACTAGTTATTACTATACTATATATTAATATACTAGTTATTACTATACTATACAATATATAATAGTTATTACTATACTATACAATAATATACTAGTTATTACTATACTATACAATATATAATAGTTATTACTATACTAAATATTAATATATTAGTTATTACTATACTATATATTAATATAACAGTTATTACTATACTATATATTAATATACTAGTTATTACTATACTATACAATATATAATAGTTATTACTATACTATACAATATATAATAGTTATTACTATACTAAATATTAATATATTAGTTATTACTATACTATATATTAATATACTAGTTATTACTATACTATATATTAATATACTAGTTATTACTATACTATATATTAATATACTAGTTATTACTATACTATATATTAATATAATAGTTATTACTATACTATACAATATATAATAGTTATTACTATACTATACAATAATATACTAGTTATTACTATACTATATATTAATATTAATAGTTATTACTATACTATATAATAATATAACAGTTATTACTATACTATATTATAATATACTAGTTATTACTATACTATATATTAATATAATAGTTATTACTATACTATATATTAATATACTAGTTATTACTATACTATATATTAATATAATAGTTATTACTATACTATATATTAATATACTAGTTATTACTATACTATATATTAATATACTAGTTATTACTATACTATACAATATATAATAGTTATTACTATACTATACAATAATATACTAGTTATTACTATACTATATATTAATATTAATAGTTATTACTATACTATATAATAATATAACAGTTATTACTATACTATATTATAATATACTAGTTATTACTATACTATATATTAATATAATAGTTATTACTATACTATATATTAATATACTAGTTATTACTATACTATATATTAATATAATAGTTATTACTATACTATATATTAATATACTAGTTATTACTATACTATATATTAATATACTAGTTATTACTATACTATACAATATATAATAGTTATTACTATACTATACAATATATAATAGTTATTACTATACTATACAATATATAATAGTTATTACTATACTATACAATATATAATAGTTATTACTATACTAAATATTAATATACTAGTTATTACTATACTATATAATAATATACTAGTTATTACTATACTATATAATAATATAACAGTTATTACTATACTATATATTAATATACTAGTTATTACTATACTATATATTAATATAATAGTTATTACTACATTGTATATTAATATAATAGTTATTACTATACTATATATTAATATAATAGTTATTACTATACTATATATTAATATAATAGTTATTACTACATTGTATATTAATATAATAGTTATTACTATACTATATATTAATATAATAGTTATTACTATACTATATATTAATATAATAGTTATTACTATACTATACAATATATAATAGTTATTACTATACTAAATATTAATATACTAGTTATTACTATACTATATAATAATATACTAGTTATTACTATACTATATAATAATATAATAGTTATTACTATACTATATAATAATATACTAGTTATTACTATACTATATAATAATATAACAGTTATTACTATACTATATATTAATATACTAGTTATTACTATACTATATATTAATATACTAGTTATTACTATACTATATAATAATATAACAGTTATTACTATACTATATAATAATATAATAGTTATTACTATACTATATATTAATATACTAGTTATTACTATACTATATATTAATATAATAGTTATTACTATACTATATATTAATATACTAGTTATTACTATACTATATAATAATATAATAGTTATTACTATACTATATAATAATATAATAGTTATTACTATATTATATAATAATATACTAGTTATTACTATACTATATATTAATATAATAGTTATTACTATACTATATATTAATATAATAGTTATTACTATACTATATATTAATATAATAGTTATTACTATACTATATATTAATATAATAGTTATTACTATACTATACAATAATATAACAGTTATTACTATACTATATATTAATATACTAGTTATTACTATACTATATATTAATATAATAGTTATTACTATACTATACAATAATATACTAGTTATTACTATACTATATAATAATATAACAGTTATTACTATACTATACAATAATATACTAGTTATTACTATACTATATATTAATATAATAGTTATTACTATACTATATATTAATATACTAGTTATTACTATACTATATATTAATATAATAGTTATTACTATACTATATATTAATATACTAGTTATTACTATACTATATATTAATATACTAGTTATTACTATACTATACAATATATAATAGTTATTACTATACTATACAATAATATACTAGTTATTACTATACTATATATTAATATTAATAGTTATTACTATACTATATAATAATATAACAGTTATTACTATACTATATTATAATATACTAGTTATTACTATACTATATATTAATATAATAGTTATTACTATACTATATATTAATATACTAGTTATTACTATACTATATATTAATATAATAGTTATTACTATACTATATATTAATATACTAGTTATTACTATACTATATATTAATATACTAGTTATTACTATACTATATAATAATATAACAGTTATTACTATACTATACAATAATATACTAGTTATTACTATACTATATAATAATATAACAGTTATTACTATACTATACAATAATATACTAGTTATTACTATACTATATAATAATATAACAGTTATTACTATACTATATATTAATATACTAGTTATTACTATACTATATATTAATATAATAGTTATTACTATACTATATATTAATATAATAGTTATTACTATACTATATAATAATATATTAGTTATTACTATACTATATAATAATATAATAGTTATTACTATACTATATATTAATATACTAGTTATTACTATACTATATATTAATATAATAGTTATTACTATACTATATATTAATATAATAGTTATTACTATACTATATAATAATATACTAGTTATTACTATACTATATATTAATATAATAGTTATTACTATACTATATTATAATATAACAGTTATTACTATACTATATATTAATATACTAGTTATTACTATACTATATATTAATATAATAGTTATTACTATACTATATATTAATATACTAGTTATTACTATACTATATATTAATATAATAGTTATTACTATACTATATATTAATATAATAGTTATTACTATACTATATATTAATATACTAGTTATTGCTATACTATATATTAATATAATAGTTATTACTATACTATATATTAATATAATAGTTATTACTATACTATATAATAATATACTAGTTATTACTATACTATATATTAATATAATAGTTATTACTATACTATATTATAATATAACAGTTATTACTATACTATATATTAATATACTAGTTATTACTATACTATATATTAATATAATAGTTATTACTATACTATATATTAATATAATAGTTATTACTATACTATATATTAATATACTAGTTATTGCTATACTATATATTAATATACTAGTTATTACTATACTATATATTAATATAATAGTTATTACTATACTATATAATAATATACTAGTTATTACTATACTATACACTAATATACTAGTTATTACTATACTATATATTAATATAACAGTTATTACTATACTATACACTAATATAATAGTTATTACTATACTATATATTAATATAATAGTTATTACTATACTATATATTAATATAACAGTTATTACTATACTATATAATAATATACTAGTTATTACTATACTATATAATAATATACTAGTTATTACTATACTATATATTAATATATTAGTTATTACTATACTATATATTAATATAATAGTTATTACTATACTATATAATAATATAATAGTTATTACTATACTATATATTAATATAATAGTTATTACTATACTATATATTAATATAATAGTTATTACTATACTATATATTAATATAATAGTTATTACTATACTATATATTAATATACTAGTTATTACTATACTATATATTAATATAATAGTTATTACTATACTATATATTAATATAATAGTTATTACTATACTATATATTAATATACTAGTTATTACTATACTATATATTAATATAATAGTTATTACTATACTATATTATAATATACTAGTTATTACTATACTATATATTAATATAATAGTTATTACTATACTATATATTAATATAATAGTTATTACTATACTATATAATAATATACTAGTTATTACTATACTATATATTAATATAATAGTTATTACTATACTATATTATAATATAACAGTTATTACTATACTATATATTAATATACTAGTTATTACTATACTATATATTAATATAATAGTTATTACTATACTATATATTAATATAATAGTTATTACTATACTATATATTAATATACTAGTTATTGCTATACTATATATTAATATACTAGTTATTACTATACTATATATTAATATAATAGTTATTACTATACTATATAATAATATACTAGTTATTACTATACTATACACTAATATACTAGTTATTACTATACTATATATTAATATAACAGTTATTACTATACTATACACTAATATAATAGTTATTACTATACTATATATTAATATAATAGTTATTACTATACTATATATTAATATAACAGTTATTACTATACTATATAATAATATACTAGTTATTACTATACTATATAATAATATACTAGTTATTACTATACTATATATTAATATATTAGTTATTACTATACTATATATTAATATAATAGTTATTACTATACTATATAATAATATAATAGTTATTACTATACTATATATTAATATAATAGTTATTACTATACTATATATTAATATAATAGTTATTACTATACTATATATTAATATAATAGTTATTACTATACTATATATTAATATACTAGTTATTACTATACTATATATTAATATAATAGTTATTACTATACTATATATTAATATAATAGTTATTACTATACTATATATTAATATACTAGTTATTACTATACTATATATTAATATAATAGTTATTACTATACTATATAATAATATACTAGTTATTACTATACTATACAATAATATAATAGTTATTACTATACTATATATTAATATAATAGTTATTACTATACTATATATTAATATAATAGTTATTACTATACTATATAATAATATAACAGTTATTACTATACTATATATTAATATAATAGTTATTACTATACTATATAATAATATAATAGTTATTACTATACTATATATTAATATAATAGTTATTACTATACTATATATTAATATAATAGTTATTACTATACTATATAATAATATAATAGTTATTACTATACTATATAATAATATACTAGTTATTACTATACTATATAATAATATAACAGTTATTACTATACTATATAATAATATACTAGTTATTACTATACTATATAATAATATAATAGTTATTACTATATTATATAATAATATATTAGTTATTACTATACTAAATATTAATATACTAGTTATTACTATACTATATATTAATATAATAGTTATTACTATACTATATATTAATATAATAGTTATTACTATACTATATATTAATATTAATAGTTATTACTATACTATATAATAATATAATAGTTATTACTATACTATATATTAATATAATAGTTATTACTATACTATATATTAATATAATAGTTATTACTACACTATATATTAATATACTAGTTATTACTATACTATATATTAATATAATAGTTATTACTATACTATATATTAATATAATAGTTATTACTATACTATATATTAATATAATAGTTATTACTATACTATATATTAATATAATAGTTATTACTATACTATATATTAATATAATAGTTATTACTATACTATATAATAATATAATAGTTATTACTATACTATATATTAATATTAATAGTTATTACTATACTATATAATAATATAATAGTTATTACTATACTATATAATAATATATTAGTTATTACTATACTATACAATAATATAATAGTTATTACTATACTATATAATAATATAATAGTTATTACTATACTATATATTAATATAATAGTTATTACTATACTATATATTAATATAATAGTTATTACTATACTATATATTAATATAATAGTTATTACTATACTATATATTAATATACTAGTTATTACTATACTATATATTAATATAATAGTTATTACTATACTATATATTAATATAATAGTTATTACTATACTATATATTAATATACTAGTTATTACTATACTATATATTAATATAATAGTTATTACTATACTATATTATAATATACTAGTTATTACTATACTATATATTAATATAATAGTTATTACTATACTATATTATAATATACTAGTTATTACTATACTATATAATAATATAACAGTTATTACTATACTATATATTAATATAATAGTTATTACTATACTATATATTAATATACTAGTTATTACTATACTATATATTAATATACTAGTTATTACTATACTATATAATAATATAATAGTTATTACTATACTATATAATAATATAATAGTTATTACTATACTATATATTAATATAATAGTTATTACTATACTATATATTAATATACTAGTTATTACTATACTATATATTAATATACTAGTTATTACTATACTATATATTAATATACTAGTTATTACTATACTATATATTAATATAATAGTTATTACTATACTATATAATAATATAATAGTTATTACTATACTATATATTAATATAATAGTTATTACTATACTATATATTAATATAATAGTTATTACTATACTATATAATAATATAACAGTTATTACTATACTATATAATAATATAATAGTTATTACTATATTATATAATAATATATTAGTTATTACTATACTAAATATTAATATACTAGTTATTACTATACTATATATTAATATAATAGTTATTACTATACTATATAATAATATAATAGTTATTACTATACTATATATTAATATAATAGTTATTACTATACTATATATTAATATAATAGTTATTACTACACTATATATTAATATAATAGTTATTACTATACTATATATTAATATAATAGTTATTACTATACTATATATTAATATAATAGTTATTACTATACTATATAATAATATAATAGTTATTACTATACTATATATTAATATTAATAGTTATTACTATACTATATATTAATATAATAGTTATTACTATACTATATATTAATATAATAGTTATTACTATACTATATATTAATATAATAGTTATTACTACATTGTATATTAATATAATAGTTATTACTATACTATATATTAATATAACAGTTATTACTATACTATATATTAATATAATAGTTATTACTATACTATATATTAATATACTAGTTATTACTATACTATATAATAATATAATAGTTATTACTATACTATATATTAATATAATAGTTATTACTATACTATATATTAATATAATAGTTATTACTACATTGTATATTAATATAATAGTTATTACTATACTAAATATTAATATAATAGTTATTACTATACTATATATTAATATAATAGTTATTACTATACTATATATTAATATAATAGTTATTACTATACTATATATTAATATACTAGTTATTACTATACTATATATTAATATACTAGTTATTACTATACTATATATTAATATACTAGTTATTACTATACTATATAATAATATAATAGTTATTACTATACTATATAATAATATAATAGTTATTACTATACTATATAATAATATACTAGTTATTACTATACTATACAATAATATACTAGTTATTACTATACTATATATTAATATAACAGTTATTACTATACTATATATTAATATAATAGTTATTACTATACTATATATTAATATAATAGTTATTACTATACTATATATTAATATAATAGTTATTACTATACTATATAATAATATAATAGTTATTACTATACTATATATTAATATAATAGTTATTACTATACTAAATATTAATATATTAGTTATTACTATACTATATATAATAATATACTAGTTATTACTATACTATATATTAATATAATAGTTATTACTATACTATATAATAATATAATAGTTATTACTATACTAAATAATAATATAACAGTTATTACTATACTATATATTAATATACTAGTTATTACTATACTATATATTAATATAATAGTTATTACTACATTGTATATTAATATAATAGTTATTACTCATATACTATATAATATATATTAACGATATACTCACTTGGTTGGTGGTTCTGTTAGATATTAGTCCCGCAGAGAATAGCACCTCAAACGCTTCCTCTGGTTTAATAATAGCTTCAGGTCCACAGTTGACGACATCAAGCAGGGCTTGTCTCTGAAGCCCATTGTAGGTTAGAGTCACATGACTAGAAGGTAGGAGAAATCTTATGTCTACAACATATAATGACAGTTGGAGTCGTTGCGCTGTGGAGTGTCTTCTCCTCTACACAAGAGAGCAGAGAGGATCCAGCAGCTTTGACTGTGCAGATAGCATCACATAACTCGAGTGTAAGCATAAAGGTCTTGCCACATAGACTACTGGGAACAACCTCACACAGATAAAGAGCTATTTAGTGCGCATTTCATGAGGTCAACATGCTGAATGAATACTGCAAAAAGCAGTGATTTGATAGGTTGAGTAAGAATTAGCAGGTCCAATTCTCGCATTTCAGTTTTTATTCCATACGCACATTATTGAGAATAGCAAGTTGAAATTAAAAACAAAATAATTCATAACATGAAGCAGTAAAGCCAATGGCAAACAAAATTGGTCATTCAAGTTACGCTGGCAACGTATTGTGTGCAGCAGACAACTGCTGCAGCAGGTGTTCACCGCTTACGACCGAACATAAAATTTCATTCCATGTGGCCGCAAAACACACGCTGCATATGCTATAGGAAAGGGTTTAAATCTACACCTGATACTGCTATAAACCAGAAAAAATAAAACAAGCAGTTAAACTCCTGAAAATAACTTTAAAATTAGTCAATCAAAGTCGAAGTAGCTGGTACAGGAAGTTACCGAAGCTAAGAGACGACGGATACTGAAACTTCTCCAAGTTACGTAGACTCGGGCACTTGTAGCAGGAAATGGTGCTCGTGTCTAAGTAGACATCAAGGCAGGGCTTGTCTTCAATGGCCGCGTCAAAAGAGTACTGAGCAAAGTAGGAGCACCATCCGTCATACCACCTGACACGGGAGAACAGGTTGTTACACTTTGACACGGGAGAGCAGGTTGTTATGACTGAAAGTTTGGTTTTTCAAATAACATATAAATGTGCTTCTTGCAGTGAATTTTATTGCAATTCAAATAGATATTTTCAAATTTCACCCTACATTAAAATATTGCAGAGCCTATATTATAAGTATTAAAAACATTTTCTACTCAAAACATCATAACAAGAAAGTTAGAAGTTAGAGTGTAGATAGTTGCGACCAACTTGCCTGGAAATAAACCTTCATGCACCATGCACTGAATAAACTAAACATTACATAACAGCACTTTACCTAAAACCTTTAAACTCTCTAGAAATACATTAAACTAAATTTTAGCACTTCTCATGTGAGTGAAAACAACCACATAATAGTTTGTGCAGCAGCCACATGTAACACTATTTCTCAAAAGTATAACTTGCACCTTACTTCAGGTATATCAGTTCAATTAAGCCTACAGCGAGTATGAAACTCCAAAAGTATTTTTAGTTTGCTGCATGCCAGATCATAAGGTTGTGTAAGTGAACTACTAGGAAAGCTTTTGATGCAGCACCAAGTTTGGGGTCACTGAATGTAGTAACCCTCTAACAGATACCTGATTTGCCGAGGCATCTGTGCGTGGTACCATCTGTTGATATCAAAGAGAGCGAAATGAGAGGTAATAGTGTCGTCTGTATATCTCACTCTCCACGATATTACCATCATAAATGTATCATCTGGCACAAAGTCTGTCAAGTAGAGAATGTATTGTGTCTATCATATACAAACCTGGCCTTATATATTATAATTATTAATTTATATATTGCTATTTATCACTATATATATTGCCATCATTTATTGCTTATTATATATTACTACTGTTTACATATTATTATTATTTATTACTTTATATATTATTATTACCATTTGTTATCTATTATATTGCTAGTATTATTTACTAATTTATATATCATTGCAATAAATTGGTCTAAACGCATTGAATTTATACAACCATAAGAATCCTGAGCCCTTTTTACACTCACTTAGCTGACTGTCATCTTCTAGAATCTTCAGAGACTTGATGTTAGTAAGGGTGTCACATGAGACCACCCAGCTTGAGAGGACATCCTCGTCAGGTGCTAGCTGGTGCTCCAGTGCACAGCCTACTTGCATCAAATCCTGTTAGAAAACAATCTCAGGGCTTTATTTTAAAAACATGCATGAGAACTAAAACCTGAATTACATGAAATATAGAATTAATTATCAGTTACATAGAAAGTTTTATAAAAGTAAACAAACAATAATCTACATTCTAGAATCTAAAAGGACTGACTACTAGTCTAATAAACAGCAGAATGCAGTAGAGTATAGCAGAATACAGTAGAGTATAGCAGAATGCAGTAGAATATAGCAGAATACAGTAGAGTATAGCAGAATACAGTAGAGTATAGCAGAATACAGTAGAGTATAGCAGAATACAGTAGAGTATAGCAGAATACAGTAGAGTATAGCAGAATACAGTAGAGTATAGCAGAATACAGTAGAGTATAGCAGAATACAGTAGAGTATAGCAGAATACAGTAGAGTATAGCAGAATACAGTAGAGTATAGCAGGACGCAGTAGAATATAGCAGAATACAGTAGAGTATAGCAGAATACAGTAGAGTATAGCAGAATACAGTAGAGTATAGCAGAATACAGTAGAGTATAGCAGAATACAGTAGAGTATAGCAGAATGCAGTAGAGTATAGCAGAATACAGTAGAGTATAGCAGAATACAGTAGAATATAGCAGAATACAGTAGAGTATAGCAGAATACAGTAGAGTATAGCAGAATACAGTAGAGTATAGCAGAATACAGTAGAGTATAGCAGAATACAGTAGAGTATAGCAGGATGCAGTAGAATATAGCAGAATACAGTAGAGTATAGCAGAATACAGTAGAGTATAGCAGAATGCAGTAGAGTATAGCGGAATACAGTAGAGTATAGCAGAATGCAGTAGAATATAGCAGAATACAGTAGAGTATAGCAGAATACAGTAGAGTATAGCAGAATACAGTAGAATATAGCAGAATACAGTAGAGTATAGCAGAATATAGTAGAGTATAGCAGAATACAGTAGAGTATAGCAGAGTACAGTAGAGTATAGCAGAATGCAGTAGAATATAGCAGAATACAGTAAAGTATAGCAGGATGCAGTAGAGTATAGCAGAATACAGTAGAGTATAGCAGAGTGCAGTAGAGTATAGCAGGATACAGTAGAGTATAGCAGAGTGCAGTAGAGTATAGCAGAATACAGTAGAGTATAGCAGAATGCAGTAGAGTATAGCAGAATGCAGTAGAGTATAGCAGAATACAGTAGAGTATAGCAGAATGCAGTAGAGTATAGCAGGATACAGTAGAGTATAGCAGAATGCAGTAGAGTATAGCAGAGCGAACCTTAAACAGAGAGGAGCCGCTGTCTGTATAAACCTTTGAGTCAAAAGCCAGCTGGTAGAGGCTGATTTTAGCCATAGACCCGGAGACGTGGTCCTGCATGCTGTCGCTGAGGCTAGCTGCCGGAATCCCGGAGCATCTCACCACCCAGAGGTAACCGAAGGACCGAGGGTCGTTTTCTGGCTCCTGGTACGAGAAATGTGTGGCGGGCAGGGCGTCAGGGTTCACTGAACTTGAGTAGCTATGAAAATATACTGCGGTGGGTGAGCAGCAGCAAGTTAAGTATAACACCAGAAGTTGCGTAATCTTCAGGTTAAACTGAAACTCTAAACTCTCAAACTTAAACATATGAGCATACTTCCATTAACGAGGTGGAGGTTGATATGCTACCCATACTTATACTCATTAAACCTGGTTATAAATCACTATGAAAAGGCAGCCATGTTTATGAGAGAGCTGAGGACATGATAGTAAGCAGAGAGATTACAACTCCAACATCACACTCTACATTCACTGAACATTCTATTGCTTATTGCCTTTAGTGCGTAAAAGAATTAATTCATGACTAAAAGCAAATTTTATTAGAAGAGCTAAAGATAGCTATTTACTCCGTAGGAGGTGAACAGACCTACCTACACTTACTCAAGTCTATACCAGGTAAGTTACACACCTACTAAAGTCTATACCAGGTAAGTTACACACTTACTCAAGTCTATACCAGGTAAGTTGCTCAAGCATTACTTACTCTAGGGTAAGTGGGTCCATTCTCCACATTTGATATGACCCAAAGTTGTATCCAACACAGAGTGTTCCAATCTGTGGGAGAAACTTAAGACTGGAGATGCACACGTCATCTGCAACAATATGATACGATATGTCAACACGATATGACACGATATATGATGATACGATATGATGATACGATAATATATAATATATATACTTGGCATCATAGGTATATACAAATAACTATACATAACATTACACAACATTAAAAGGTCTTCTTCAAGCCCTTTTATATCCTTAGAGTTACTGATTAAAACCAGCTTTGTATGTTTGAATATATTTTACTTTACGGGAGGAAAAAGCTATCATATAGATGCACTTCCTTTTTTTAATTCACGCAAATTTACGCTAGGAAGACGCGATAAGGGTAAAAAACAAATAAAATAAATTCTAGTTGCCAAAGGAAATACGAAAACTACACAGTCATTGATAGGAAAGACGGTTTTATCTGCTACTATTAGTTATAGCAAAAAATATTATTTATATGTTTAGATATGCAATAGAAATTTAATTTCAAGAGTGAGGTACAAATAGTGGAGGTCTATATCATTGTTGGGGAAGGGGTAGTTGTACCGTACCGTAATGAAAATACTGGAGGACTTTCTGGTCGGCAGAAACGTAGCTGAAATATTGAGAGTTATCTGCACACGCTAAGGAGAAAGCCATAGTCTTGTGCTGACTTTCTAGCAGCTGCTGCCGATCTGGGAGCTCATCTGACAGGTGGAGGGAGTGGAGTGAGAGGGGAGGGGAGACAACCACTTCCTGGTCCAGCAGCAGGTCTACAACACAGAGTCTACCTTTTCCACACCCTACACTGTGAGCTTATGTGTGAACTATAGAACAGTTGTTAAGTGTGGAGATCACCGCAATGATGCTGCTGTACTCCATATCAGAAAATCACAACAAGTTTTATAAAGTGCTTTTAGAAACAAAATGATAGCAAGTCTTGGAAGTGACCAATCTAATTCAACAACAAAATTTCAAGGATTATCTTAAATTTGTGAAGCCAGCAAATAGACAGACTGGTAGCACAGCTACAGAGTAAATAGAACAGTCGGGCCGATGGCACGTTACCTATTATGTAGATTTGTCCACCCTTGGTACCACAGGCTACTATTCCGGAGAAAGCCTGCAATTCCTTAGAGAGATATGGGACTTCACTGCAGTCCGAGTTATTGAAGATAGTTTCCATACTTGTGACCTAAACACAACACATTTACTACGTACACTATATACACATACATACATAACATAATATACAAATACAATATATAACATGTAATTGATTGCATAGGAAAACACCTACATAATATTTTCCGTTTTGCCATCTCAACCACTCAAATTAGGAGTAAAACACATTCTTTTCCAATAAAGCAACTGCATTCAGCAAGCAATTGACTGATATGTTCACTATGTTCACTATACAAAGCAGTATTACTCTACAAGGATTTCACATAAAATATATTACATATATAAAACACTATACTGTGATACTAACCCCATGAGGTAGAGCTATGGATCTCAGAACTTTACATATGACCACATTCAGCAGAAATAAATGACCGTGACCGCCAGTATCTTCTAGCCCGACTAAGACGTTGACTTTGTTGAATGGCACTACACATAGAACAGAAGGCGGGGCGTCTCCAGTGCCACCCCCAGAGTCCAGTAGGTTGGCAAAGTTTACTTGACTAATTGACGAGCCATCATCAGCGAACACCCTCAGTAGAGGTCCATCATAGACATAGCTGTACTCCCCTCCTATACATACAAGATACATGACAAATTCCAATACATTACAATGATGGAATACCATAGTCGAGTTGTATTTTCACTTGGTAATGTTAACTTCATTCTCTGAACGATAAAAGATGGGCTACTAATGAGTCCATTATAAAATGCTCTTTTAACCACCTTTTGATGGTACGAAGGATAAAACCTTAATGCTGCAGTATTAGAGGTTTGAACATGACCATAGAAAATTGTTCAACATACAATTTACTACATAATATGCACCAAGTACTATAAAATCAATTATACACAAACTTGCAAACATATGATATCAAATAGCCTTAAAGTTAAAAGTGGTGTTTCAAAAATATATTTCAGCGTCCGGTCGAATAACGGCGACTTATAAAACATTCAGCAAGATTATGTAATTCAAACTGAAACTGAATAGTCTACCTGGAGAGAACAATCCGTGGGCCTCAGGTGTGTCTAGAGTGAGGGCAGGATTAAACAGCACATGTTTAGATACACCACCAGCTCCTTGCTCATTCATTCTAAAACAATCAACATTACAATTTAAGAAAAGCAAACTAATTTCATTTACATACAGATGAATTCAGAGCTAGAGTGCCTATGCAGCACCATTAAAATTTACTATGAGGAGTTACTTATCAAACCATTCAACGTGTTTATGCTATAGACGTAGTTACTGCTAGTAGTACTACAAGTAAAACTAAATACATGCAATGCTAACTATAATACTAATAGAGCAAATGTAATACTAATACTAATAGTAATACTAATACTAAGTACAATAGTATTAGATTTAGTATTTTCAGAAATAGTTGAACATATTTTTAATCACAGCGTTATACTTATAGTATTAGTTTAATTTAATGTTATAGATTAGTTACTTTAAATTTAAATTAGTTAATGTTTATTTATTTTAATATTTATCACTGTAATTATGGTTATCATTATGATTATCAATATGATTATCTTAGTGTTACACTTGAATAAGAAATTCTGTTTACTTATACTTATAGTTATAACCATAGTTAATTTTATTGTTACAGTGTTATATTTATACTATAATGATAGTGATACTAATAGAGTTATAAATTGTTCCTATTAGTCGGACCACTACTATTAGTATTACACTTTAATCAATTGCTTAGCCTTGCCCTTAGGCTTAGCTTCCAGTTAAAGTTAAAGTTAAAGTAAAGGCTCAAGTTAAACTAAAACTAAAAGCAAATTTTCAGTAGAATTTACAATTTGAATTTTAATTTAAATTCTAAATTAAAATAAGCAATAACAATATTATTTACAATATGATTATGATTTATTTTTAGCTTTAGATAACTGATAAGATTATGAAAAAATTATCATTATCGTTATGATTATTATTATGATTAAGTACTGTTAAGCAATGGATTATAAATTTATTTTTAGTGTTACAGGCAACAACAACCTGATTTTAGATTTCTTTAGTTTAAAAACTTGAACTTTACTACTATAATTTTAAAGAAAATTCTAATGAAAGGCTCAGACTCAGACTGAGTCAGTCAGACTCTAAGTCAATGTGCTTTACATCAAAATTTAATTTTCCTTGCAAGTACGAATTTTTAACGCTATAAATTATTATCCGGTATTCGAATAAAATTGAACAATCTGATTGCGTGTGATCATTATGAATATTGGAGTTAGTTTCTCAAAGATTTTATATAGATTATTCATTGCGGATAGATAGCACAAATAGCACAAAGTCTTTATAATAAGT
>OZ037770.1:13273141-13280641 GCA_964035545.1 Bugula neritina | reverse complement strand
CTTGTGACCTCAGTCACTCTCTTATATAATGTTTCCCAGAAGTTTCATACAACATTCTTTCAACTAGTGTAATTCGTACTAGAACATTTTTCAAGATTTTTGTTTTGGGTCTGAGTTTAAAAACAACCCCTCCTTATCCAGCACAAGCTGTTGGTAGTTTCACAGCCCCACAGGCTAAGAAATTGAGATCAACTTTCCTTTATACTAGTATATTACTCTATATAAGCTGTTTTCACTCTCCAACTAGGCTGGGGAGTGAGAACATTTTATTGGTAATCACTTAGTATCCATCAAGCCTGTAGCTATTAATTAAGAGTCAAAAGCTTAGTAATAAATTATCCATTCCGTTACATAGTAGCAGCTAATCTGCAATAATATTCTTTCACTTCTAACAACTCAGCATTTTCTCCGCTGGCGTAGTTCGCAACGAGGCATATCATTTCTACCCTGTCCTAAGATTGGCAGCACTATTGGCAGCATTGTTTCATCCTCTTAGCTGCTGCCTAGATGTTTGAGTAAACCCCATATGCTGCCGTTAAGACTTAGAACAAAGAGTTCATTGTCAGCGCTCTAGGTTAACCAACTGACAGTAGATTTGAATGTTATATAATGTTAGTCAGATAAGGCCATGTTTTATCATGCAATATAACGTTTGAGCATAAATTACTTGAGATACGATACTCAAGATAAGATGTTATGTAGGAAGTAAGCTAACATAAATACTGCTGTGTTCTCATACCTCCCGTAATAGCAGTGCTTGTAGTGCCTGAGGCTACACCAATTTGCTATTCTAAGTAGAAGAGTGTGTGCACAAAAATGACCTCAAATTGCCGTCTCTTTTGTCCGTGAGTAGTAAAGGTGATTATGTATGAACAGGTCTTAACACAGCCTTTTATTCTTGACAACTATTAGCTCAACTAGATATTTGCACTTAGACTGAGAAGTCCGAATATTATACACAAAGTCATCATATAGCCTCAATGTCAAGTTATGTTATTGAAAGACAAAGTTTGTTCTATCACATGTAATTAGTTTCAGTAAAGGAGTGGTTAATGTAAAACAATCTAATTAAATACAATTAAAAAGCATAAGTAAACAGAAATAATGTAATGCAAGTTGTTTCTAATTTGGCTATATTCTGCAAAGATGAAATATTGCAAGTTGAATCTACAGGAGTGGCAGTGGTCTAGGGGTTAGAGCACTGGCTTAGTAAACAGTAGGTTAGTGGTTTAATTCCCAGTAAAGGCCATTGGTGATGTTAGGAAGGGCATTCAGTCTTAATTTTTCCTGTGCCAGAATAAAAAATAAGTTCTTGGCCAGATTAAAAACTTTTTCCACCAGGGGTTCGTTCTCACAGGGATGGCGAGTATAAACCCACCTGAATAGTTGAATCGGAACCGTTTATTAACTAAATATTATGCTTGTTTTTGTAACCAATCTGTTGAGGCTACCCTACTAGCAACTTGCTTGTCAACCTGCAGTTCTGCAATATGATAAATCTCGCAGTTGAGTAAGATTAATTGGCACGAAGGGGGGAGAGGTATGCTTTGGTACATCTGCAATACCTAATCTTTCCTGTCAGTAAACTTTGTGTAACAGTTTGCAGGTTGGTTGGCGAAATAAAGCTGTTAAATTGCAGTGTTTGTAAGAAGTTAAACACTAGTTGAAGTGAAGCATGGGCCTTGCATATGGCCGAAATATCTCAATAACTTGTTATCTCAGTTACTCCTATACACGCTGCACTAAAACGCCTAAATGCAGCTAGTGAAGAGGCTGAAATACAATAGACTATATTGTCTAATACTCAATAGCTGGATTGATGTACGCGCTGTTGTCTACTCAAATCTCTGATTCATAGAACATACCAAGCGGAATTAGTCATTGGCAGCCAGATTGGCTCCAAACACAACTTCCTTTTTCTTTAGGAATTACTTTGTTAACTCTCCATAAAGCAAATAACTTAATTCTTATTGTAGTTCCAATATTAGCTTTAGAATAAAAGGCAATTATCAAATTGCTTGAGATCAATTCTGTTTTTTAGCATTCTACACCGTTGTGCAAATCGGTATCAATTCCATCACCAATGGGCTCTTAGAGAAAATTCAATTATTATCCATAAACATGCTCAGTAGTCAGTTTTAGCCCTAGATGTAAACAATGGTTTACCCAGCAGTTAGCTATATTAGATTAGAGTGTGATACAAAGGGTGATTGTTACCTGCTATAAACTTAGTGCTAAGATCTCTAAACTCTCTCAAGATTGAAGAATATAGCCTAGTTTCTAGTTTCAATGTAATATAATATACGGTAGGGTGCTCTAAATTCCCTGCTTTACCAGTGTATTGTCACTTTTATCCTCCAGTATATATAAGCAAATCCAGTGTTTATCATTTTGAACTGGATGGTTTATAAACAATGTGGTTTATTATTATAATTTCTATAAATTTTGTATATACTATAAAATTAAACTAATTTCTGTCACTGATGAGTCACAGGTCAGGGGGGTAGGGGGGGTTGACCTATAATCCAGTTAACTAGTTGGAAAATACTGCTCTGGGGAGAGTGAGAAAATGACAACCCAAATGAGGTAGTAAAGCAGAGATAGGGTGACTGATGCTGTCTATAAATGGTGCATAAATTCTGACCTAAATATGCTGTCGGTCAGCTATAGGGGGCCAATAGGCAGCAAACTTTCTTTGCATCTCTTTTTCGGCAGCACAAGATATCGTGAAGTTCAACATATTTAGTATTCCGTGGCTATATTTGAATATTATTTTTAAAATTTCAATGTATATTTTGTATACGAGACTTTAAGCTTTTCGGCTGCCAATGCGTGAGCTGACTCTCCTGCAGCTAAACCACTGGCACTGCCTTCTCTACTCCCACAGATCTGGAATATGAAGTCTTCTGTGTAGGAAGTATACAGCTGTGATGTGATATTCACATCCGCTTAGTTTTCTTTCCTGTGAATTAGCCAATTCCTGGTAAATCTGGGCATACAGGCCAACCTCAGTGACAGTGGCTACACCGCCATGCCAACCACTGACATTGTAGTCCCTGACAACATCGGGATTGCGTCATGTTGCCAATTCACGTTCTCCTGGGAAAAGGGGTTCTGAAACTTGGGCTTTTTTCTGACACTTTAATTGTCTTCTTACAGCATTCTGTAACTTTTGCCGTGGGTTAGAATTCACCTGAAGAATAATTTTCCAATCTGGTAGAGCCACCTGGCTTTAGAGGTTTCATGCTGGTTGAAGCATAATACATTCTTGGCATGATGGTTCGCTTTCCTCTATGCCCCTGGAGTGGTAAATGAAGACATTATGTGACGGGGTTTTAGCTCAATGTTTTTGAACTTTTATTTCCGCTATAACTTTAAATTCTGTCAAATTCAAACAGGAGAGAAGCCATTAATTTATTTTATAACTGTTTTGGTAAACAACCAACTTTTTTGCCAGACTTGCGGTGAAAAAGTAGAAAAATTGAATCAGTGATAGAAGGAAGTAGATGTAGACATTCTTAGGTGACACATTTTTAGCACTAAATTAAATTTATTATGAATAGCCACTCCACTCTTGCTAATATTGTTCCTGTAATTGTTATCTCCTGTCTTCTACACGGAAGATGGCACCTGGGAGTTAAAAATGTTAGTGTAGCAAGTTTAACTGATTTCAAGCAATGATTTTTTTAATTTAGAGAAATTTTCGTTTTGAAATTCAATTTTTCACTTCCCATTTCACATGGGTTACTTCAATGAAAGTAACTTGACCAAACATCCTGAGATTTTAGTCATGAAATGGTTGATGTACAAACTTTTCTTCCATCTTCAAAATGTTGACTATAAAAATGTTTACAATCTTCGCTGAGTCCTTTGCTGTAAAAACAAAACTGCCAGTAACTTTTATCGCGAGCTTTCAGGATTTTATCTGAAAGTTGATTGCCAGCTGAGCTGTTATCATACTGCATACAGCACTAGCATTGAGAGCGACTAACAGCTCTAGACAACTCGTGTGCCCCTGACATATGGCAAGTAACTCTTCACAATCAATATTTCCTGATTGACACAGTTCCACTCTCACTCGTTTTGAGTGTGAGTCAAAAACATTACTTAGGAGCAGTAGTGGAGAAATTGAGATAGCCTAAGTTCTTTAATTTTATTATTAAATTTTGGTTTGGAGCACGGGTTGAAGTTCTTGTGAGAACATAACTTCTTTTGCTACATTTCTAATCCAGAACGCACAATTTCTCCATTACTGGTGGCGCCTGGTGGCCAACAAAAAGACTGCAGAACCACCAGTCCATGCTGCCTGACATAATCACATAGGTCATAGGATATTGGCAGTTGATTATGTAACCAGTCATGCTTTTGGAAATTTAATGAAAGTCATCGCACCCAGTATTTTTAGTACAGTGAGTGAGCCCACTTTGACCCTTTCTTTAGCTTCTGCCAAAAGATAGGAGATGAGTAATTCTTGAAAATAATGACAGTTGAGGAAAAATTACTTTTTGGCAATTAGATAATGATACAATACTTCAGTTTATTATGTGCTAGAATTATACTAGCTTGACAATACACATTCAGTATACATATACAAAGGGTTCATTTAGTACATATGCTATAGATTTGTGTAACAGCTTTAATATCTCTCACAAACAGATTATTTGCTTGGTTGAATAATTTCAACAGCCATTAGTTCCTATCCCTTTGTTAAATTACATTTTGCACTCATTGCCAGACAGGCATGGGTGCTGTTTGTGGTACCGGGCCATAGGTACTGGGCCATTTGTAGAGCCTTTCTGCTGCTGCCATTTTAGGATATTTTTATCCCGTCAATTATCTATTTTACTCATTTATTGTAATTATATTCAAATGTTTTTTTTAGAAATTTTAACAAAGAACTATCTTCAGCTTATTACAGGTCTGTCTGTATGTCTACCTAGCTATTCTAACTATTCCAACGAAATTTTCTGTTGGTTTGGAATTTCATGGATGACCTAGTGCTAACTCTTACTGTCTCACTAAACCATACAGTCCCTATAACCTACACCCTCAGTTATACTCACACTCTCAGTGACTCTCTCACTCACTCTCTCAGTGACTCTCACTCACTCTCTCAGTGACTCTCACTCACTCACTTTCAGTTCATCACTCTCAGTGACTCTCACTCACTCACTTTCAGTTCATCACTCTCAGTCCATCACTCTCAGTCCCTTTCCCAGCTACTCTTGCTATCTTGTTTACTGTCACCCCGTCCCCCTCTTAGATACACTAACTACCTCCACTCCTTTAGTTGGTCAACATACCCTGGTGTTACACTCACAACTCTCAAACTGAAAACTATTTGACATGACCGGAATGTTCTAGAATGGTTGTTATCGTTCTAATTTGGGAACCTAGTGATTAGTAGGCGTGGGTTGACGGTTAACTGTATCCATAACTGCTGCGTAAGTTCCTGGGCTAACTTGTTGAGATATTCAGTGTGATGTATTATGTAATTTAACCACTTCAGGATTTATCTTATCTCTAGCTATGTGCTCTAATAGTTGTATACTGCTATCTCTTTCTAGTATTTGGTGATGAAATGATTGTTAACCTATGAATATATTACATGATATGTATTTTGCTACTTCATGATTGTGATATACTCTTCATTTGTATTGTATCTGGTATATATTTATACATTTTTGTTTCGGCCATTATGGAAATAAAAAAGTGTTTTTAGTAACTTCCTTTTTAGGTTAGAAATGGATCTCTAAGAGCAACCTGTTATGTAACATCTCTCTCTCCTTTTTTAGAACTTCTGCCTGGCATTGAAAAATTCCTCAGAACAACTTTGGCAAAGGAGTCTCTCTCCCTGTTTGCTGAGAACCGAAGACTGTTCTTTGTTGAAAGGTTGGACATCCTACAGCTCCCCCCTCATCTGCCACCTAAACCTGGTAATACCTTAGGCTAAGTCAACACACACACAACGCACAATACAAACACACACACACAAACACACACACAAACACACACACACACACACACACACACTCGCACACACACTCGCACACACACAACTGGGAGTTGTCATCCTCCACCTTGAATTGCCCAATCTCAGCTTCTTCAACACGCCTTTAAAACTCAGTATGATAATAGCTGTTACTCCCCTGAAAACAAGACTGGCTGGTCATCTTTGATGTAGTCTAGCCTTAGATCTAAAGAGACCCTCGAGAAACAGCCTTTAGCTCCTTAGTTATGAGACTGTGTATTAAATATAACTTGAACAAGTCTAGCCTGTTAGCTTCTACAGCACACCATCTGTTGGTAATCCTAAACTATTAGTTGTTAATCTTGTAACTTCTTATCAGATAAATCAGATGTCTGGAATATTTGCTTTTTAGTACCGGCTATGTTGAGGTTAGGATGAGGTGTAAGTCACTACCTCAGCGAATATTAACTTATCTTTAGGTAAATATTTTTAACAACCTGAATGTGTGATTATAGTCCTGCATTTCTTGATAAATATAAGGCAATAGTACCAAAACTTATTCTTAATTACTAGTGACTAATCAATAATGACTAGTGATTAGTAACTAGTCATTAGGTACTAGTAACTAGTAACTAGTCACGAATTTACTTTGAGTTGTGTGTGATTTTAAAAGAGTAATGGTGACATTAAAATTCCACAATTCCTAATATGTCAATAGAATTGTTGTGATAGAAAATCCTTGGCATTAGAACAGCATAATAGCGTTTGATCTGTTTGTTTACCTAAACTCAAGTTAATTCATCTCTGTAGATGGAGAGAGAATGCAAATACAGGGGAGAAAACTCCCTGAGCCCGGCAAGAGTAAATCCAATGAAGATTTCATAGCTCACCAGAGAGCTATTTCAAGACAGTCTTTGCCACAGACGGGGACGCAGGTTACATCTGAGGATAATCCCGTGCCAAATGAGTTAGTTCCTTAGGCTATTGATGTAGTTACTTAGGCTATTGATGTAAAGGGGGGGGGAGGATATATGGCATAGTTTGTCTTACTCTAGATGAATTCTACTAGACAGCCAGTATAGTTATGTCTGTAACCAGCTCATAATCTATTCAGATTCTATAATTTGGCATGCATAATGCATACCAAGTTTATCTGGTTTGTGCATAATTTGTAGCAATTATGATCCGTTTCCTTCAATTATTTGTCAACGGCTTTGTCTAAACTAAAAAATCACATATTTAAATAAGTTGTTACATGAATTTGCAGTAGCAGTTAACAGTACACTGAACTAGTATTTCGTTTCACTGCATTCCATTGAAACTTAATTTGAAGAATTATAGCAAAAATTGTGATGTAACATCTATTGTTCAATATACTGTGTAGTCGTCACAGTATGTTCATTTTTGTAATACTTATCTATGCATCTGTAAATTGTCAGGTTATTTAAAGTTTACAGTCTCTGAAGTTGAGTCATTAACCTTGGTTGAACCTTTGTCACCATGGAAACATCATTGTTTGATAACTAATG
>OZ037770.1:13220641-13270641 GCA_964035545.1 Bugula neritina | reverse complement strand
TGTTAAAGATGCAAATCCAACATGTCTTTCTCTTTGCTAATGAAACTATTTTCAAGTCGTTTGTGGCTATTTCTTGATTTAAATTTTTGGCAATGTTTTAAGACTGAAGCCCAAGAAGAAGAAGAAAGTGCTGTCCATCTTAGAGAGGTACTACAAGCAGTTACTGAACGTCACTCAGGAAGGGGATCTGCATCATAAGACCAAAGGCTCGTGGATTCGCAGATACTGTGCTCTGTGTGATGGTATATTCTACATCTATAAGGATAGAGAGAGTAAACCTCTCTATGGACTACCACTAGTGGGTGAGTGAGACATATATATTATATGCTCTCACATAAGAGTTATCTTCCCTGTAAGATACAGAATCATTAAATCTAAAGGAGCATGGGGCAAAGATAGATTTTTGCAACACCTTGAAAATACTTTAAATAATCTAACAGAGTTCTGACTTTTTTTATTTTTCCACTTTTGTTCATGACTACTTATTATGGCCAGTATTTACACTGAATTTCACAACGTGTTTTCATGTCTGTGATATGTAATAAATCAATAAATCAATCAATCCTCCCATTCTGTGGTAGTTTATATGGAATGTAAAATAAAGTATTTGGCTAGCTTAGAAACGAGTTCTATCACATATTTTTGGCAATTAAACTGTTTCGTAGATTTGATGTAATTCGACAGTCTTAGTCATGGATTAAAAATGCATGAAACTATGCTAGGATTCTGAATTTAAAATATTTGATGATTTCGTAAAACTTGAACCAAATTATATAAATATCTTTTTTAAAATGTGAAAAAGTTTTTGAAGTACAATGAGTTTGTTTTTACTGTTTTTAGGCTATCAGCTATTCTTGTAAGTTTTATTTTCAATATGCTGGTACCACTGTCAGCTTGTTGACGTCGCGTTGTCTCTTCTGCTACAGGATATGATGTAATACTACAAGAAAAAGAAAAAGGCCGGTCTAACGTGTTGCGACTCGCTCATCCCGGCTGCGAGACTCACTTCCTGTCGACAGATTCCGCCAGCGAGATACAGTCTTGGATCAATAAAATAGAGCCACTGTGCTCAGCTGTATCTAGCGATGCCGCCAACAGCCAATCAAATGACAGAGTGAGTCTGGTCACCCCCCCCCAAGTTAGAATAGTAATAGTTAGGATTGCGATAGTAGCACAGTGTATGGAAAAATTAATGTTTAGATATCTGCCTACTAAGTTGAAAAGGGGACGTAACATCTAACACCCCTAATACCCCTATTTTCAATTGTTGTTAGGGATTGTTCTGTTAAATATGAAAAATAAAAAGTTATACAGACGAATCTAGGGCTTCTTGTTTAACTGTGTATTTGGTGTGGGTCAGTGTTTTATTAAACTGGGAGTTGTTCTACTTTTTGTGTATTGAATATGTTTTAGACGGGGAGCATCAGTAGCATGGAGACTTACATGGACAATGCCTTACGTGAGTTTGTTGTATGCATCGTTATTACATGTAACTAGAAGTTGTCATCTCTAGAGTTGTTATATTGTTTTATAAAATAATTTTAATATATAAGTTATATCAGGACTTTGAAGTATGAACTGGCAGGTTGTTGAAAGCTCGTGGCAAAAAGAAATCGATTTTTAGTACTATTAATAATTTTAGAACAAAATTAAGTTATCAAATAAAACGTGCTAAAGTTTTCATTTGCTGCTACGGAGCAATGTCTGAAAAATAAGCCTGGAGTGTAGAATTTTTGACATTCTTAGCAATTGTACCTAAAATCAAACTTTAAACCTGAATAATTTAACGAAGCTTTTAGTTGACTATTTATATTGTATGTTATAGCTTGGATGGCCTGCAGTGAGTTAACTAGTGTGTGTCTCCTAGCCTTAATCATTCAATAAAGCCTACTCAGTCTGTTTCTTGGTAATATTTTTGGGAGTTATCTTCTTCTAGTAGTCTTGGCGCTAGTATGATGTGTATAGGCTGTAGTTACTGTTGCTGAGTGTGTGTCAGTTTACCTCCTTTACAAAAGCAGTTGTGGATGAAATACTGACAAACCGTTGTTTGTTACTAGTAAACGGATCTCCAACAATGAAGAATCGTAAAGTCGCCAACACCATGTCATCAGACGGCAAGAGAGAGAAGAAAGGAAAAATTGGTAAATTCCTCTCCGAAACTTTTGGGAAGAAGAAAGGCCGATCCGTATCTCAGCAACTGGAGATCTCCGAGGGAGCCTTGCTTGACCGCCATTGTCTGGCTTCTCCTGATATCAGTATAGCAGGTGGGATATGTCAGTATAGCAGGTGGGATATATCAGTATAGCAGGTGGGATATATTAGTATAGCAGGTGAGATATATCAGTATAGCAGGTGGGATAGATCAGTGTAGCAGGTGGGTTATATCAATGTAAGGATTAGCATCATGAAGTTATTCCTCATGCTAAATTAGTCTTCACATTTCACAACTCTATAGTAAAAGAATTCCCTTGGGTTTACTAGGTATTGTGAAGTTGTCCGCCCCATTGTTGCTTAATGACAACTCCTGGCAGTACAAATACTGCGCCATCAGAAATGGAACATTCGAGTGTTTCAAAGACGACTCCAACTCTTCTGACTTAGATTTCTCCCTGTCACTCACCGAGTGTGAGTTGGGCGATTCGACGAGCAAGGGAAACAACTCCTTATGCCTTGCTATCGCCAAGCAGGGTGAAACTGCATTCATCATCGAAGTTAGTATTTTAGATTAACTGTATAAACACAAATTATTTTAATTTTTACTTTTAAAGCTATTCCAAGATGTTATTTGCTCTCTACATGTTTAGCCCGAGGATAAAATAGACCAAGGAGATTGGTTGTCTGCTTTGGTGAAGCATGTTGGTACGGGAGGGGCACATAGCGCCCCGGAAAGACTAAACTCTTATGAAGACTATACCTATGTGGATAATAGAGACATGCTTCTTGCACCATCCACCAGCGTAGAGGTGAGCAGTTCTAGGCAGAAGAAATACCGCCTAGCTATGTTTAGTGTACAGACACTAAATATTCTCATGTTTCTGTGTAAACAGCTTACTGGTTGTAAAAGTAGAAAGAGAAATATTAAAGTTATTTAAAATTTAAAAATACTTGAATAGGTTTCATGCAATGAAGATGCGGAATTTGCTCTGTACATTCATCAGTATTATTACTGTTAATACTATTTAATAACAAGAATAATACATATGTGCCAGTGTCAATAAAAGTTGACTTCAAACAATTCAAGAACAACTGAGAGATGCCAAAACCTCAAGACCAGCTCAGCACTATAATGATACACAAATACATTTTCATCAATTATTATTGGAAATAAATAATACCATTCTGCATTGCAGATTTGCACAAGTGCAAACGACTTCTAATTATTAGCTCCAATGCTTGTAATTTTTGAATTAAAGTTGAATTTACACTCTTTCTTAAAAAGAAACAATTTTTTCAATTTCCAATAACTTCCAATTATCTTGCATTTTAGAGACGTTTAGAACTGACCCCGAGTGCAACACATACTTTAACTACTCATTATCAAACTTTAGACTCTTCTAAGTGTAGATTTAGGTCACGAGATGACATATATTTAGTGTTGTATGACGGAATATACGACAAGTGTGTCCACTCCGCCCTTAGTGAACCATGTATATATAGTCTGAGTTGTGACCAGACTAGCCCGAGTATCTCTGCTAGCACTAATTGTGATCATATATACTATAACATACCTGAATAATATTATTCCATAAACTCATTAGTTGTTTTATTCCCTTAACTTGCTGTATTATTACACCGTCCTTGCACAAATCCTAACAAAGTATTTTTCATATTTACTATTCTTTATTTTGTAATAAAATTGTATCTGTTTTAGAAAGATTTCATTTAGTATTTTTCTCTTGTCTAATTTTTCTTACTGGTTATTGTAATCTTTTCGAGACGTGCAAAACTTGTATGAGTTTTGTTCAAGTTAGCATAAACAGCATAGTAAGTATGTAAGTCATTAGTAACTGGTCTGTAAATTAGCATTTATTATGGCTTTAAAGACAGTGTAAGTTGTTACCAGACAATGTAGGTTCTAATTTAGTGTAAGTTCTAGTTTAGTGTAAGTTATGTAGGTTAATGTGAGTATATTTAGGCAGTCTATGTTATACAAGTTAGTGTAAGTTCTAATTTAAAGTAAGTTAAAAGACAGTGTAAGTTATTGGCTAACACCAGAGGTTTAAAGTTGTGTTGCACTCACCCTAAAAACTGGTAACATGATTAGTGAATGATAAGTGTATGTTTTACTTTTTCGGCTTTGCAATGAGATGAATATCTTTTCTATCAAAGCTTAGTAATGTGTTTATTTGAGAGTAGTTTGTATAGTGCTTTGTCTTGTTGCTCACGTTACGTGTTGTAGTTGTCTTCTCTTTCTCATGTCATTACTGCACATAATTAGTAAATATATAATTCAATTGTTTTTTTAATTTTGCTACTCCTTTTAAGCAAAAAAAATTAGGCCAATGACTGAGTTCTGTAATATAATCATTCTCTTAAAATGCGGGTTTGTTTTTTGTAGCCCCATCTTTGTATTATATTACAGAACCTAGCTATGCATGAGTGGTTGTTAAAGACTATCATGTTCTAGTCATTTGCAGTTTATCTGTTTTTAGCTGTTATTGTTTACAGTATGAAGCTCTATTCTAAAGTGAAAGCATTGCTTAAACTTTAAACAGCTAATAATTATCAGTTCTGTCTACTCTAGAAAATCATTTACATTGCTAAATTTAAATGAAAACTATATTGTCTTATATTATTACAACACTATGTTTGAATTTTTGCTTTAGGAGAATTCCTCTATCACTTTCGAAGAAGGCCAAATATCAGAAGTAAGTTAAATCTACCTTTATTGGGGTTTTGTGTACTCCGTGTGTTAGGTAAAGAAGACAACTCTAAATTACGTCATTCTGCAGTATTTACTGTATATCAGTACTGTGAAACATTCTATGATATAAGTAAATTTATTTCAGATATATCTTTTTTCGAAGGTAATTTATGTGCCACTAAAATAATAAATATATGCTAAACTTATGCTAACTAGTCACATACTTTCATACGTTGGCTTTAACGTATGTTACTTAGTGTTGTTATTTCCTATAAAGTTATGTTATGTGTTAGCTCGGTTTATGGGTACTCGTGTTTACTATTTGTCTTATTGCGTAGCGTGAAAAGTCTGGGCCACCAAATTCATTTCATTCTAAACTCAAGACGTGTTGGCTTTACTTCAAAGATAAATATTTCTAAATTCCATCAAGTGTTACCAAACTCAATCTTTTAGCATCAATTCATTCTGTTCTGAAAGTCTTTGCAAAAAATTCAGTTATTACATGAGATGAAAGTTCTCTCAACCAAAGTATCAGCTCCATGCTATTTCTGATGCCACTGAACTGTGGAATGATGTACAAAAATATATGAATTTGTGTGACTAAGTAATGATGAATGTGTCATTGTGTGACTATCAGATGACGTTGCGTGACTGAGATAGTGTACATGTGACATTGTGTAATTAGGTTATATTGTATGTGACGTGGTGTGACTGTGAAATGATGCTGTGTGACTAGTTAAGGATCTCAGTGCTCTTTATGTGCTCTCTCCTCTATCCCATGGCGTCTGCTGCTACCCTAGCTTGTCTATTTGTCTGCTAGGATGAGAGGCAGTATGCAGATCTTAGTGACAGGGAAGAGAACAGTAGCACTGGTGGTGGGGACCCTTATGATGAGCCCCCTAGTGAGACTGGTGATAGAGCTAGCAAGGTACCCGCGCTATATCCACTTTTACCTTTATCCTATTGAGAGTTTCTAGGGTCATAATATGTTGCTCTGTTATAGGAATATTAAGTTTGAAAAAAGATGCCGATGTTAATTATTAGACTAGCTGTTACTATTAAAACAGCTTTTCAGTTTTTTGTTTCGGAGGTTACTTTAACTTTAAACTTTTTCCATCACCTATAGCTGTTGAAAAGTTGTTTTTTCTTCATGGACAAAGCAACCTGATATAAATAAGGAAAAAACTTTTTCCGGAGTTACATCAAGTTTACAAATGGTTATTATGAGCGCTTAATAAATTATTTCATCACTTGAAACTTGAAAAAAAATTTAGGCTTTGAGTGAATTTTCCGATTTTTTCAATAAGCTAAACTATTTCGGCATTATAAAGTATGAAAATTATATTAATTGGATATTTGATATGCTGGTGTTCCTGTGAAGAAAAGACAACTATCAGTGCTTTCTTTTTAAAGAAACCACATTTCAAAGTGTTCCTACTTCACTCTTCTAGAAAAGGGTGTTGAGACTGCGCTATAGAGATGCTAGTTCAGTCTACATGAACTGCGTGGTAATAACTATCGGCTTTAAAATAGCTCCACTTTCTATGTGCTGTTTTCAATGTTTACATCTTCTAAATTGTTTTTACGTAAATTAACCACAAGTTATGGCAGTAACTTGTTAATTCCTATCAAAACTTTGAATTCAGCACAAATACTTAGCATACTGTGGAGCTATTTATATCCATGTTCTGTTGATGAGATATTCTTAAACTAAATATTTTAAAATTTTGTTTTACATGTTTTGCTATATCATATTTCCAAGTTATTGTCTAAGTCCTTCTTTTAATTTTGTTTAAATGTATTTTGTTTTGAACATAATGCAATATAGGTACCCTATGGCATATTCAGTATACTATTGTTTGCTCTTATTGGTCTATATTTTTATAGTATATTATTGGTCAATTGCTCCAAGTCATCTTGAATTCTCAATTCCGTAGATGGGATATTTTAACCATACCCTTGTATCCTCACATATTTGCCCCTTGTATCCCCCTCTATGCATGCTACTTTGTCCCCTGCTCAAACCATTGTTATTTTACTTTGTCAGTTACATCTCCGTGGAAACACGCGTACTCTGATTGGTTTATTTCTGGGTCATTATACGGGAAATGTAAGAGTTGTCTTGCCTGTTCACCACACCTCACTTTGTCTGTTTAGATGTACCTTGTTGCTGAGCAACCCCACTGAACACACAAATGCTAATAAATTGCTTCACTACTTGACTCTACACTGTAGTTTTTTACTCACATTGTAGCTTTCCCATATAATTTTAGTCACAGATAAAATTCAATAGTTTTTAATGCTAAGAAAAGCGCATGGGTTGCTAACAGTCTGTAGTAACTTTTCAAACAAAGTTTTTTAAACTTTCTTCATTTATATACTTGGCTTTGGATATTCTAAATATTCGATTCAGTTTTAAAATTTTCTACATTTTTTTTGTGCAGATGTTTTACAACTTTTCCGCTAAATTGCCCTGCCTACTTCCAGACAGTGGTATGTTTTTCACATGACATCATTGAAAGTAGTAAACACACTGGTTATGTAAACTAAGTTCTTATCTAGGTTTATGAAGAAGTGTCGGTACCCTCTAACAAGCCAGCCGCATTACCAAACAGACAGCTGAGTGAACCAGGGCAAGCTGACACCAGCGACATACCGGCAGCAGTTGATGAGAAGTCTGGCAGCGGTTAGTTGCTGTTTTATCTTCACTCAGACCAATGACTATAAGTAACAGAATAATCTGTGCTCCACACTATCTTATATATGCACCAGTATGATTGTTATAGACTATCACTTGTTAGCTATTCTTTATTATTTAATTTTTTTTCAACTTTTCCTTTTCGTGGATTTTGCTCTTTCATCCAATAAAAGGCAAGAACAGTGCTGTGGAGTTTATACGGTAAGTGTTACGTTATTGTAGACGATTCAGATGTGTACATTGAAGTCGAGGCTATATCCGCCTCTAATGAGGGTACGTCTGTTTGCCTGAGTTGCTCCAATGATATCTAAAGTCTTGATTCTATAGTAGTAGTTGAAAAATCAAATCAAATTTATTTTCGATTTCTCATAACTTCTTGATTTTTAAATGAAGTCATTTGTTTACTGCAGCACAAAAATCTAGTGAGCTGAATGAGGTTAGGCTTTCTGATTGGTCGAATAATGACAAACCAGATGCTATTGGCTCTGAGCCCGCAAAACCGAGTAATGACCTTCAGCTAGAGGTCGAGCAAATAGACAAATCAACAGTAGACATTGATGTCTCAAGTAAAGAGCAATCAGGTGTCCATCCAGAGTTTCTAGTCTCCCAAAATGAGAAGAACTCGTGTGGCACCCAAAAACTAACAGCGGCAGACTCGGCTGACGAACATTATGACATCATTCATCCTCTTCACATGGAGAATCAATCAGCCAATGTGAGTGAGCTCGCCAACGAGACATCAAATTCTAACTCCGAGGCTTGTAGAGAGACAGATTGCGAGAGGGAATATGATGATGTTGCAGAAGATGACGGGGAATATGTCCAAGTGTGTGCAGACGGCAATTGGGAGACATCAACCAATCAGAAAATGTATTCCATTGATCTCTCACAGGCTAAGAGTCCAACTGACCATGTACTGGTAGATGAAGTCTTTGCTGTAGGTGAAGAAGATAATAGCGATAGCGAAGGTAGTTATGTTGACATCCTGATATCACCAGAGATAACTCCTACAGTCCCGTCTCCATTTCATCCAACAAATAACAATCACTTGCCTTATGAGAATGCAGAAACATTAGCCAATAGGGCTACAAGTAACTTAGACTGTGAGAGCTATCCAACCAATCAAGGTACTGCCAGTGCGGTTGCTACGCCTACTAAAATAAAACAACTTGCATCATTCTATGAATCTAAGACGGAGCAAGCGTATTTGCATGTCATGCCGAAATCTTACTCGTTGGATTTCAAAGCCCCTACATACAAAAGGATGTCATTTGAACCAATCAAAAATAGCCGAACCTCTTTTCAGCTTCACGATTTCGAGACAAGTAAGTAGCGTAGGCTATCGGAGTGCGTGAGCTTGCACTCACAACTTTCTTCTAGCTGCACAATCACACTGCGCTCTCTTTTGCCATACAGCATTTCTATGGCAACACAAATTCAAGCTTTTGCTTCAAGTTACAAAAAAAATTTCTCCTCCCAAAGCCTTGTTAGTTGTATGCATGTTGTCACATTATATAGTCCAGTTATGCTGTACCGGCACCATCAATTGCTTATCAAATGTTTAATTATTTCAAATGTTAATCACTTGCCTCAACCAATCTAACGTCTGCAACAGTTCAATCAAATTTGAAGTTGTGTTCTCAATTATAGTAACCAAATTTCATCATGAATTAAGAGTTGTGTTATTCTGGTTGGGAGAATAGATGGACTATCACTGTTTTACTATCTAAAGTCCGAAGATTGTTTTAATAATAGTCCTAGTCTGCTTCAAGGCAGTCTTGTATTTGTGTGTATCAAGCAATTTCAAGAGTAGAGCTGTTTTTGAGTTGACATGGCAGGTGTGCCAAGTGCAGGAGGTGTGTCAGGTGTGGCAAGTGTAGCAGGTGTGGCAAGTGTAGCAGGTGTCTCAGGTGTGGCAAGCCTATTCTGTGACTAGAACTATTGTAAAAAGTTTTATGTTTCATATTCATTCTGGCTAGTTTTCTTTTTAAAAAAATTATTTTTCCAAGTGGTTTTGTGTCCACGTCCAAGTAAAAACTATAAGGTAAATATAAGGTAAAAAGTTTAGAGGATTTTGAGCAAACTTCAGTGATGTTAATGTTAAAATTCAGATGTATGAAAGATAACAGTTCAGGGTGTACAGAATAAAAGTTTTAAGGTGCCTGTTATGATAACTTAAGGAAAAGCATATATATTATATTAGTTTAGTTCTATTGGTCTTGTAATGTTTTGGTAACAAGCAAAGGCAACTCCAAGTTTTTGCTAGAGATTTGGCTTAGTAACTTAAACACTAACAATTTTATAATGTTTGCCGAAGTGTGTTAGGTGTGAGAACTTCTTTCTGTTTTTATCGTCTGCTTGTATTTAACAATTTTCTTTGAAAATTAAATTGTTTGTGCATATTTAATCAATTTTTACTCCCACTGGCCCATATACTGCAATGTTATTTATAACTCATTTTCTCTTTTATAACATAACATAGTTTATACTATATTCAGTAAGCAGGAAGTTGTAAATAAAAGCTATTAATCAGGAAATAGGTAAGTTCCTGGTGTTCCGCATGTGATTTTTATGCTAGTTCTATGAAGTTGCAATAAATCTTTACAAAACATACTAAAAATTTATTGAAATTTGAAGAAATTTTCTATATTAAAGTTATTTCACAACATGATTAATTCACTAGATTTGTAGTTATGTGAGATGTAGTGTTCTTGTTCCCTGTTGTTCATGTGATTGCCCCTCCTGCATGTAAAGCAACTCCTGCATGTGAGAGAGCAACTCCCACATATGACCGCTACTCGTGTATGTGAAAACAACTCCTGTATGAAGACTAAAACCGTATACGATTTTGTACTGACTTTACTGACTGGTTGTAAAGGATTTAATTATCAAAATCTTTCCGCAGCGAAACCCATGAAGAAGCCGGCCTCCGAGCCAATAATTACCACAACCAACAGTTTCAAATCAGATCAAGAAAGAAAGACACGGAGTGACGTGCAAACTAAAGCAGACGTCGTTTCTGCTCCCACGTCTGCAACTGATTGTAAGTCCAGCAGCCGATTGGTTGGCAAAGTCTTTGATGATTCAAGCTTATGAACCTTGATATGGGAATATTTTAAGCCTTGTTTGGGTTTGAAACTTTCACCCAAAAGTTGTTGATAATACATTTTGATTACAGAAATTCTTCTCTATTCGCTCTTAATATGTAAACAGTTGGTCACTTCATGCATAAAACTTGTTTGTTTTGTAACTCTTGTTCTACCAGTTGGGAAGTTCTACTGTCAAACTGTGCATCAAAGTAAAGAGACACGTATAATATTATCTATGCAACCAATACTTAATTATTAGTTTTGTATTTTTGCAGCTGCTATACCGTCATTCTCTCGAGAAAGTTCTTGTTCATCAGAGGGAGGTTCACGTAAGCTCGGGGAGACAATTGCAAAAAATCGGGCTGTTTTTGAAAACAATTCTTCTGCAAATGGAGGTGCAAAATGGTCAGGTAATCAAACTGAGTCATCAAAATAAGTAATCAAATTGAGATTTCTGGAAAAAGAAGCTAGGGAAAAAGTAAAAGGGTCAATAAAATATAGGAAAAGAAATTTTTTCTATTTATGTTTTATCTAATTAGATAAAGTTTAATATCAGTAGTATTTTAAAGAATTAAAATTGAATGTAATCACCAATGGAACTACTTCTTAAATAAATATGCAGCAAACCTTGATCAAAGTTTTTCTCATTTTGTTACTCAAAACTCCTGTTCTTCAGGCTTGCTTAGTTTTGCTCAATTATTGATTTAGTTTTACCGAGTGTCTTCTGACCACATTTGTATAGAAATGAAATTATTAATAATGTAATGCTAAGAAAGCAACCGCTATGAGCGCTCAACTCCCACTGGAAAGTTTCCAGCTTGGAGTTATTTACCAGATATGACTTTAGAGTACGGATCAATGTGTGTGCACAGCTTATTATAACTGCAGCTGTTTTGTCAGGTTTCAAACTTGCCGGAGCCGCCAACCCGTCGGTGAAGAGAACGCCGTCCCTCAGCAGTACCACTTCCACCAAATCAACTCCAAACTCTGCAGCGTCTAGTCCCCGGACATCAAGGGCGACTTCTGGCAACGTAGACAAGTTAGTTTCTTATATCGCTGGTTTAGAGGTTGTTGTGTGCTGGTTTAGGGGTTGTGTTGGTTTAAACTTTAGAGGCTGGGTTGTGTAAGTCTAAAATATTTGCTTATTGTCTATTAAGAGCTTCTGCTTAATATCCTATGACTGATCTACACCTAATAAACCTAGATCTGGACGACATCTTGTGTAAAACTTGGTGTAACAGTTGAGTGCAACTCTAATGAAATTTTCACAAAGTCCTTTGCCTAAAAGCAGTGATGACAAAATATGAATTCTGGTTTTTCCTGTTTTTCCTTACCAGACTCTCTTGAAACACAATGTGTTTAATCCGATTGGAAACATTTAAGTTGGTTAGGCAAATGAAAACGAATGGCTTGCTATTTACTTAGTAGATCAACTCTTTCTATTCTCACTTTGATAGATTTAAAGCAACTTTTGAGGCTAACAACAACTCTATCACTGACAAGCCAGCATCTCAGAGTCCCATTCATTCACAGAAAGCTGATAATCCCACTAGAATCAGTCCAATAAGATTATCAGCAGACGAAGGGAGCGACTCTAAGCCTCCCCCAAAATTCACTACAGTCTTCAGCTCACAGACTACAGTCCAGGTTAACAACAATAAGCCCAGAAAGTTTGAGATCAAGTCTATAACGCCATCTGGTGGTAGCAATGTTGCCGAAGTACTCAAACTTGGCATTGACCCCACATTAAGGTGAGTGAATGAGTCAGCATATTAAGGTGGGTGAGTCATCACATTAAGGTGAGTGAGTCACCACATTGAGGTGAGTGAATCACTTCACTGAGTTAAGGAGGGAATCAGTAGATATTAGTCTCACTTTGGAGTAAAATTTGAAACTCTTCTATAAAATGCATGTTTCTAGTTTCTCTACTTCTTCTTGTAGATTTGATATAGATTTATCTTCTAAAGATAAAACTGTCACGTTACCTAGTAGTGACAGTAGACTAAGAGTCAACAGTACACCTAAGAAAAGCTCTACTTTGCCTGCTAGCTCTACTACTAGAACTGCAGTGCCAAATACTAGCCTTTCCACTAGCCCGAATACTTCTAAAGTGTTTGCTAAAAACTTTCTCTCGAGGTTGGTTTTAGTATTGTACGTCTGCGTATTTGAAGTATTGAGCTGTGAGTCATAACTAAAGTAATATTGTGAGTACTACTCGATTGTCCAGCAAGATTGATACATACTAATGCAATCACTGACCTTTCTCTTTTACTTATTCATTATCATTCACTCACATTCATACACTCATATACACATCTAGACTCATTCAATTTCACACTCACAATTATCATTTATACATTTACACTCATACTCACTCTTAAACTTATATTCATTTTTTACACTCATACTCACAATTGTGTTATCATACTCACTCACTCTTCATTATCATATACTCACACTGACACTCATACTCACTTTCACTCCAATACTCATACCTAAACTTGTTAATACTTATTATACTGCAGCTCAGTTCAATATACTCCCAACTCCTACCTCATTCATTATCTTCTGTTATTAGTTTTATGAAAATATGATTCTTTAAACTTTAAACCCCATCATTTCATGTTGTGATTTTACAGTACGCTACAGAAGTTGGCAGCAGATGAGAGTAAAATAGGCTCCTCCCACCCTGTTAGTACACCTGCATCCATTGCAGAAGACGAGAAAAGACTTGAGTTGCTTCGACAGAAACTAACTGCTTTGAGAAAAGAAAGGTATTTGCCGGCTAAGTCATTCATCATGTGATCAGAACTGTGTGTTATTTAAGATTCAGTCCCTTGTGTTTGGTCGTCGAGCAGATAATCTTAGTACTTTCCCGCTTTTAGAACAAGTCATGTGACTACTAGCCTACATGTTCTTTTGTCTATTATACAGGAAAAAGATTAGAGATCAAAAGCTCAGCACAGTTCTACCAGATGATAGAGAAAAACTCAACGCCGAGTACAACAGAATCGACGCCGAATATAAATCCACCAATCAGGAAATAGTGGTTTTGGAAGATCGGAAATTGCAACATATAAAGGTATTTTCCTTGTTCCTCACTTTTTGTCCTTCTCGTCTATCATCAGATTTGTCTCACTACAAACAATAATTGGAAGTTGTTTTCGCTTGTAAGTGATCATCAATTTTGACTTTCTCTCAAAAATTGTTCTTTATCTTTTCCAGGAGTCCTCTAATGTAAGTATTATCAGCTTTAGTCTTTCAGATTTTGACTAGGGCTGTGTTGCAATTAATACATTAAATTGTTCATCACTAGAGAGAAAATATCTTCACTCTAAATTAGTTGTGTGTGACAAATCTGAATCAATCAACAAAGTTTTGGTTAAGGTGAGAATTGTGCAGATTTTTTCCTGTTGGTTGTAGAATTTGTGCAATTTAGTCTAATCATCGTCAGCACAGCCCTAGTTGCACTGGTTTGAAATTTATTCTCTCTTTGCATAATATAACTTCTCTAATGATGATTTGCTATTACTAGCATTGCTCAAGAGGGTGGACAATTCCAAATAACACCAGCATTCTAAATTGCAGTTTGAAGTAGCTTTGTGGTGATAGTGATGCTATTAACTCTTGGCTTCTACTAGCTGATGCATCTTGGGATTGGCACTCTTTGAACCACATATGTGCTAGTCAAAATAGTTTATTATGTTTAAGATTCACCTTTATTAACGGAATTAAAACTTCACTTGTGCAATATTTTATTAAAAAAACACATAATTTTCCACCCATAGCCTTAAACTTCTAATACCAACACTGGAGTCTTGGTTAAGGAATTTATATCAATTGATTTTTACAAACACGTCACCCACTTCCGATTCCCATTCAAAGTCTTAGTGCCTGCAACACGCTGGCTTATTAGTAATAAATGTCAAATTTTTCGAAACTTCCTGTCAGCATAACCTTTCATGGCTTGTATTTCGTTTGATATTGATGCTTTCTTTGAGCGGAACCTCCTTGACTCTCATGGTTGCTAAGTTTTTCTCTAACATTCACTTTAAATAGTTTTCAAGTTTTCCTTAAATTCGGAATCTTCCATCTTCATATCAGTTTGTGGCATTTTCTTTGAGTGGACGTGACATTCTTTATAACTTGAGGCGTCATAGCTATAAAGTTTTTTGCAATGGCTTGGCTAGAGTGATAGCTAATGGGGTTGTGATAAGCTCTCTGTTGCTGGAGTACAGAGTTTCCCATGTACTCTCTTGTATTTCCTCGTCCGTATGCTTGTCTCTAGCCAACGCCAGTCCCACACAAGTATGACACGCTGGAGCCAAGCCAGCGATCATGTGATATAACCTGGATTTAGCTTGAGATCTCAACTTCAGTTTGTGACAATACTTCACGTCCCATCCTTTCTACTCTTTGTTGTGTTAGTTCTCGGGCTACCTTGACTCAGTTAATGGACACTTAACAGATATCATCTAAGGAAATGTCAACTAATAACAAAAACATTATCTCAATAGCCTGCACTAATCTTGCACTAATTGTCTCTCGTATCAAACTCTTTAGCTTGGAAGGATCTAAATTACCATTACATCTGGGAGTCCAACTGGCGGCAATTGTTTTCTAACTGGCATCTGTATTATTAATGATATAAATATTTAGTAGCTGCTATTGCAGCTATGGTGGTGGCAGCTGTCCAATCATTTGTATGTAAACCATATAAACAATTCAGCAGCAAACAACCCTAGATGTGGATACAATTTATCAGTAAACAATTTTTTGTTGCTAAATATTGCAGCACAATGATCCTACTGTTGCCAGAACAGCTAGAATTGACTTCATTAAACTAGTTTAATTTAAATATTGGCACTTTGTGTAGAACAGAGTAGAACATTTAAATTTAAACACGGCTGTCACTCAACTGTATATTATGATTCCCACAAATTGATTAATACTATCAAATACAATGTGAACAGCTAGTATTGGTTTAGTAATTTGAATATCTTGTGTAGTGTTTCTAATCGTGGAAAAAACAAAGAGAATGTGAAAACAGAGGCTTCAGTAGTCCACTATGATACTCCAGTATCTGAATGAGGCGTGTTTAACAGTTTATCCTGTGTTTTATGCATTATATTTACTAAAAGGAATTTGTGACGTAATCTAGAATCGATTTTCATGCCTAAACATTGAATGTGATCGTGGAAAGGTTGGGGGAGATAACTTTTAACGTCTGCTTTTTATTCTGTTGCTGTTATGGGGGGGGGGGTATGTGTAAATAAAGAGGCTACTTTTGGGACTTGAAAATATAGGAATTAGCCATAATGTAAAAGAATTTTATCTCAAGTTGACCACCTTTACATTGAAGCGCTTTGCATGGTGTGTTTTTGTTGAATGAATGAACAAAACAGAGACTTAGATAGTTGTGTTGAAAGAATGTGTACTTTACTGTGTGATTGTTTTAAATTTTATCTCCTATTTATAAATTTTAGGAACTTGAACCAGCTAAAGTAACAGGTTAGGGTTTGCAACTGTTGAGTGTGTGTTAGTAAGAGGGGGGGGGTGTTTCACCCACCCTTCCAATGTGTGTAGTGTGCCACATCTATTCTCTAAAGCTAACAACTCTTTTCTGTCTATCAACACTCACTGTGTGTCTGCAGTTTTCACTTCACCTTTCTGTCTTGTTTTTCACTTTCACTTTAATCCTTCATCTCAAGGAAGTATAATACCACAATCTGGCTTTAAATATTGAAGAATTAATTGAATATAATCACATAGGCCTGTTGTTTCTTTATAATTCTAGTTTTAGTGTTTTCTTTTCTTTCTATTACAACACTGTGAATATCTCGTGATTTGGGGGTAGGTGCAGTAATAGAGAGATTGAGAAAAGCCTGTGTTCTATATTACAAATGTAGCAAAAGAAGTTATGTTCTCGCAATAATTTTAATCTGTGCCCCAAACTAAAATTTAATAATAAAAAAGAACTTAGGCTATCTCAATTTCTTCACTACTGCTCCTAAAGCTATGGCCAAAGTAAATTAAATGTCACAGTATAAGAATTTGTAACCCATTTTGCTGTTCATATGATGTTACTGTAGGATTCGATAGATAGGAGGAGGCAGGACACTGAGAAGAATTCACTACTGGAGAAGAAAAAGGTAAGTAACTCCATCTGTGATACAAAACTGCAGTAAACTCTTGCTCACTCGTATACCAGACATTTGGATGTGTTTATGACAGGTGAGAAGGCTGTGGTAAGGTGTACGGCTACCACCAGAACTGTGTGAATCACATTCAGTGGGTTGATAAACATTGAGCAATACCTCTATGTATATTATATACTGGTACACAATACTGCTGGTCTCTATCAGGGATATATATCTCTGCAGATATATAGACTCTACACAGAGCAGGATATCACTGTACGACACACCATAACCTTTCTATACTTACAGTCACTATCCCCGTGAGAACACCTGATAGAAAGGGTTTTTTTAAAGCAGGCTAAAGACTTATTAAGATGAGCACAGGAGAAATTATGACTGGATGCTCTTCCTAACATCACCAATGACCTTTACTGGGATTCAAACCCATGACCTTGTGTTTACTAAGCCAGTGCTCTAACCACTAAACCACGGCTGCTCCCCACCATAATGTTTTTCTGTACATGACTCTGTACTGGCTGGAAAGTGAAAGATACAAATGTGGAGCACTTACTTACCTCCTACAAACTTGAAACTTAATACCAGTTTATAACTCAACTCAAAGCGAAATTGCTGGTCATTTAAATTCAACAGTCTCAGCAAATGTTTTCAAACTGTCACGTGCCACAAACTCCCCTTTTCATTTAGACCTCTTTCCATGACTGCCTTAGTAGCCTGGACAGCTCATAGCAGGTGGTTTAACCTTTTGTGTTAGTGGAATGATTCTATAGAAGAGATGTTTTGAGGAAGTGAATGCCGAAAGTTATTGTGAACTTTAGTTAACTGTTGCAGCACTCTATCATCATACAGCACACAAGGACTTCTACAGCGTGTTGTAACATTGTATATGTGAGTTACATGTTGGCTCACTGAACAAATCATAATGCACTCTGGTAACATCTGTGATTCAACAGAGCTTTCTGGAAGTGTTGTGGAAAAAATGTCAGCCAATCAACATCATAATAGACTTGCATAAGTATTTTGGACAAGCTACAGTTTTACGACCTCTTGATGCATACAAGTACCTCTAATGCCAGCAAACTGGCTGTACTCGCTGATAAATGTACTTGTGTCAAATTCTCTGTAATAACATCCCAACCAAAACATTCCATTAAAAGTTTTAAAAACACTTGAGATGTTAAGATAGGGAGAGAGGCTGCAGCCGTGGTCTAGGGGGTTAGATCATTTGGCTTAGTAAACACAAAGTCATGGTTTCGAACCCCAGTAAAGGCCATTGGTGATGTTAGGAAGAGCATCCAGTCATAATTACTCCTGTGCCACATATGAGTAAGTCCTTAGCCCGCTTTGACAAGAACCCTTTCCATCAGGGTTTCTCACAGGGATAGTGGCTATGAACTTGCATTAAGATGTGGAGAGATTGGGGATGGTTTGAAGATCTGTCTTTTATTCTTGTTATTTTCGAAAAGCTCCGTAGTCTAACCTTATTGCTATGGAAACTAAGCATGGGTTCTTTATATTGCAGTTATGGGAGGCGGGAAGTTGAGATTTTACAGACTGTATGGCCTTCACCTTGCTCTAATATTCGTGATTTGAAGGATTCCTGACCTCTAACACTAGGAGTATCTGAAATCAGTTGACTTATGGCATCTATATTCTAGACATCATGTTAACATGAGAAGCTGTGTTTAGGATTCGTTCCAACTTTCCTCCATTTATTCTGTTTTTATTTGGTATTATTTATTTTTTGGCAAACCTGTTCTGTGATTTCTAAGAAATAAACAGCAAATTATAACACATAATCTAGTTTTTAAATCATGTACCAGCATTGATGCCTATTAATTCATTATATTTTTGTTTTTCTCCCCATATATATTTATACAAGAGTATTGTTTTATTTCAAATTAATTTTTTATCTTTCAATTTTACTAGTAGAAATTATAGATATCACTAATTATTTTAATACAGCACAGTTAAAACAATTCAAGTTACTATATTCTGTAGTTTATGAAATACCACAATTACCTGTTTCTTTTTTATGGAATATATTTTATTACAACAGCCTATAAAAAAATACTAAAACATAAAGTGCGATACTTTTTATTTTTATTTGACACCAGTTTTGTAATTTATTTTTATTTTTTTATATTTGATTTCACAGTTTTTAGTTCTGATAGACCCTTCTTTTTATATCTTATTACTGTTCTGTGTTGAGGCACAATATTTGATTGTAAATACTAAAATCTTAATATAATTAGCTGAACATCATTCTTGTTTGGTCTGTATTAAAATCATAACTTTTTTCAGTTTTTTGTTTTCAACATTGTAGAATGCAAAAATAGGCTGCATTGATAATTACTACTAAATATTTTACTATCTTTCCATATACAGCCACTTATTATGGCTGTCACTTGAAATTTTTTGTTTCCAGTTTATATATAATTTGTAATTTTTTGCCAATCACATATTATTAGCATGTGGAAACAAAAGACTGAAATGCTTTAGGCTGATCATTCTCATTCCTCTCTCTACCACAAATCAGCCAGTAAGAACTTCTGTCAAAAAGAAAGATTAACTTGACTATGGAAAATAATGACCTTGAACTCATGAGTCATGTGACCTGGCCACTGGAGGTTCCTTGCTTTCTCTCAGTACCAGATACTAGAATTCTATTCTCATGATTCAGTGTAATACATGTCAAATCTCTTCAATTATTAACATTTTTCTAACAACATGTTATTGAAAATCTAAATTTATCCCATTATGAGTAAGAAATTCAGGGAACTGTGGTTTAAACACACCTGGGGCCTTGAAGCATATATCTTTCTACGGCTGCACTGACCTTGCATACGGGGAGACCCTCCTACCCCCTCTCTCTCGACACTTGAGAGCTCAGGCTAACTAACCTAGCATATTTCAACCAGTAACAAGGGTAACACAACATTGAAATTAAAATTACCATATTTCAATCAACATATTCCATCAACAGGAAATATTGCTAAATAATTTATGAGAGTTATTGCAAAACATTCTGGCAGACATGTTTAATTATTTAGCAAAAAGTTGCCTAACGATTTTTGCTATAAGTTAGAGTTGGTATGGAAACAACCCTTACACACATGAGAGCTGATAGTCTGGGAATAGAACGCATGTATAAACTATTTGAGGGCAACTTCCACAATCAACCAGATTTCATCAGCCCTGCTCCTGTCTTTAACCTTGATTAAAAATAGATAATTATAAATTAATAAAGAACTTATTATAATGCTGGAGCAGAAAAGTGACTGAAAATTATTTGATAGAGTTAAGGCTTCACATTTGTCAAATTTGAAGGGCTTTTGACACCTTCCCTGTTGAATTGTTTATGTCATGATAAGGCTTTAGGTTCAATTATGCATTTTGCAATATCAAACGGCAAAATTGCTAAAAAAAGACATTTCACAGCATTAAATATTGATCAGACAGATTGTTTTACACATTGGAGGGTATAGAATAAAAAATGTTAGAGCTTCAAGTCAAGTGGTGGATGCAGAACGCAATCCAATTACAAGGGGAAGGCAAATACAAATCAAACGTTTTTGGTTCAGTATTATGTAGAGCAAATCTCTGCACCACGTGTGCCTACATGGCTTTCCTTTTAACACTAGCAGCTAAATTACTGCTATGACCTAAACAATAGCTATAGTAAGTATAGTATATATACACTATATAGCTATAGTAAGTGTAGTATACCTACACTATAGCTAGAGTAAGTATAGTATATCTACACTATATAGCTAGAGTAAGTATATAGTATATCTACAAGCACTAGCTAGAGTAAGTATATAATATATATACACACTATAGATACAGTAAGTATAGTATATCTACATGAGTAAGTATAGTATATATGCACATTAACTAAGGAAGAGATGTAAGTATATAATAAAAAAAATCTAACCTAAGCTAATATATCCAACTTGGCACTTTCTATTTTGGAATCTGGCTGCCATTCAAAAGTTTGGCATTCACTCAGACATTATAGCTACAATTATGAAGAATTAAATTAATAAATTTTCATTTACGAACTGCATGAATTTAATTTTCAAAACAAATTACTCACAAGTAAAGTTTAGAAGTTAGAATTTGTGAGAATTTATCAAAGAAAAAGCGCTAAAGCTGGGAGAAAGAAATATTTCATGCCGTGACGAATTTAGCTGCTATAAAAGCTGTTAACTGCTAGTAAAAGTAACAGCTGTGAATTTGAATATTCAATAAAATGAAGAGTTTTATTGTGTTGCTTAGATACCTGTTGACCTAAGCAGCTTCTCAAATGTCAACTGAAATATTTTAGATAATCTGAGCAAAGCTAACCAAGTGGTTTACATGCTCAAGATATTGCAATGATGTAAGTTAAGGAAAATTCAGTCACAACCAACATAATATAGACTCCATCTGTGGTAAATGTGGTTCGCATTTGCTTCTCTAGCAACGTGCTAATCAGCCCAAAGAATTATACTGCATTATGTAATATTGGTGCTTTTTGCTCCGTTGCTCTTTGTTCTCAACATCTTTTTGTCTATAAGTTTTTGTTTTTAGCGTACTTTTTTTGTCTATACTTTCTCTGCTTTATCTTAAAAAGTTTTGCCTTACATACTACATTGATCTACTTTCTAGTTTCTACAGCTATCTTATCCAAACACCCACAGAGTGGCATGAGAGCATCTCTGTGATATTCCGCTGCATGTGTAGCCATACCTCCCTCTCTAGTACACTGGCACTCCAACCCCCCCCCCATCTATATGTCAGCTTCTTAAGTTTGTGAACTTGTGCTACTTAGCTTACTGTGTGAATATAGTTACGCAACACTATTGGGGTGTTAAGTGTATGAATTAAGGGCTGGGAGTGTAAAGATATAATCCTTATAATAAACATATGTATAACAATTGATAGTTTGAATAAAGGATAAGTAACAATGTCTCATTACACATGGAGCTTCCTGCTACTGCTTTTCTTATTTACCAAAGGGATATATATATATATATATATATATATATATATATATATATATATATATATATATATATATATATATATATATAATAATAATAATAGTAATATATATATACTGAACTGAAACTATAGTTCAATGTATATATGATATTATATTACATATCATCTGAAATGAACAGGTCTATCAACAAAGTCAATGTGCTCCTACTAAAGGTTACTTTTCCTCATTCAATCTGTGTACTTCTACTAATTAGTAATTACCACATTTCCTAATCATCAATGTTATTATTTCGGTGGCTATGTGCTACCATGACCCTATAAATACCACATAGCAGCAGCAGAAACCTCAGGCTATCTATGCAATAACCTACTATATGGCCAGAAGATGCTATGAGATAGACCAGCTTTGCGTCTGAGAATGTAAAGGTATTTGTGGTATGTGGTATTTACATAATGAAGGCATAATTAACATGCATGTAGTATAACTGCATATAATTAATATGTTACAGCTATATAACTCCTGCTTTGCTCAGCACACTTTAAGGATAATTAGAATTAAACGGCAAATAAGTTAATGATAGTTTTAGTGACACTCAGCGTATAATTATAAGCTGTTTAAATATTACTATGCTATACATATTATATAGTAAGCTATATAACAAAACTATTAAATTATATACTATATATTGCATATTACATTGCATTTTACCGCCGTATATTATATTACGTATTACTACTATACGTTGCACTGCTTATTCTACCTATGCATATTATACCATGATATTATATTGTATTGTATAAATCTAATCATTTTGATTATAGATTACATTTTAAATACTTTAGATTATATATTATATAATATAATATATTATATTTTAGTTTGCAAGGTTTAGCTACTTTCTCAACTGTTAGAGTCAGCAGTACCATTATAAGTGTCATGTATGTTAAGATAATTCACTGAAGCTGCTTTTATAGTTATAAAGTGAGAATATTGCCATGTCACAGGCCACGCCTTCTTCAAATTCTCTTCCAGGAGTTATCCCACCTGAGAAAGTTCCTTAGTACAAGTTGTAGCTCTTCAATGAAATGTTTAAAGTGCCTTCGAAATCTCTCATATAAGCCCATAAATCCAGCTTTGGGCATATAGAGAAGTTTTTTATTTATTTTATAGTGGTGTTCACCACAAGTATTGATGGAAAATCTCACAAAATCTCATTGTAAAACTGTACTAAAGCTGCAGCTTCTTTACATAGCCTTAATTCCAGCGTAGAAATTTGATAGCCATGCAATAGCAAGCAAGCTATCAGCTATTTCAGAAACATGAAGCACAAGCTCCACAAGTTTCATTTGCTGCTAATGGAAGTTTGAGGCGTTGATATTACCCCCTTTAAAGTTTCTATTTAAAGAAGTTTGGCTACAAGAGTCTTATCATAATACAAGGATTGGTTCGGGTTTTCAAGCTAAAACATTTATTCCGAGAATTCTAATTTCTTTTCAATAATCAACAAGGTCATCATCTCGTATTTACTGTGGTTAAATGAGATTCTTATGTTAGTACTATAAGTTAATGCAGCAGTGGAAAATTTCCATTCATATATGGCATTGTACGCAATAATATACAACAAGCATAGTAAACTGGCCTTCGGCTGTAATCTTTATTAATACAATGTGATCGATATTGCTATGGCAGTTGTAAATACTAGCCACAACTCATTAACATACTACACGATGGGTTGGGTTGTTAGGTACTTGCATCTAAGTAAGTGCTTCTCAAACCCACAACACAATAGCCTTTTACTGTTCCTACATATTTACATACAAAACATATAAACGCCTACTGTTCTCGATTCTCAAGCTAAGCAAATAAACTCTAACAGTAGAGAATTTTATCAATGAGGCAGCTGTGATTGAAGAGATGGTTTTAGTGTAGCCAACTGAGTTTCTGCTGTAACTCAAAGACTAGACCTACTTTTAGTACTTTCATGGGGAGACAATCTTCACTGAACCCAAGTTGTATAAAGCCCTAGAACTATGTGTGCCGAGTGCAGCAGGTACTGAGTGACATAATCTCACATCAAATGAATAATTGAATTAATCCAATGACTCATCATTGTAACCCATTGTAACCGTAGCATCATTCCTTTGGTTACAGTCATTTGTACTTCCCTGTGCTATCATTAAGGACAATCAGTTACAGTGCCTTTCATTGGCTGACGTCAGTCAATATGATTACTTCCTTTTTTTCGTATTTCAATGGGATAAGAATACTAATTACTAGTTTGACATGCAAAGCCCTAAAAAATTGCACTTGCAGTTCCAACATGACCTATAACCAGCACAACACACACACACACACACACACACACACACACACACACACACACACACACACACACACACACACACACACACACACACACACACACACACACACACACACACACACACACACACACACACACACACACACAAGAACACACTCACGCGCACACACACACACACACACACACACAAACACACACACACCACACACCACACACACACACCACACACACACACACACACACACACACACACACACACACACACACACACACGCACGCACAAGAACACACACACCACACACCACACACCACACACACACACACCACACACCACACACCACACACCACACACCACACACCACACACCACACACACACACCACACACCACACACTTCTCTGCACATGGTTGATAGACACGAGGCGGCTGTACTTTTATGCAGAAAGTTTCCATTTCCGCAGCTGGTGCTTGGCTGAGTCGATCGAAAGTCAAACTTGCAATTCTGGCAACTTTTAGACAAAAAAGCAAAAATTATTTTTTTTAAAAACATTCAGACAAAAATTCAGTAATTCTGTGAAAGTTGAAACGGAGTTCAACCAAGAGAATAGAAAAGCTAACGACAATCCATCATTCACACATCAGGCTAATGGTAATCTCTAACTTCAGTTATGGATCACTAGTTTCATCGGGCAACTAAATATAGCAGATATCATGTAAACATTATTCTCATAATGTGACATAATTTTAATATTCGACACACCTAGCTGGCCTCAACAGAGTGTCACTGTACAATGTAATATTTGCGTAGCGGCAAAACATAGTCAAACTGAGTTAAATAATTCAGCAACTGCTTTGCTCAACAGATGTGAACATTTTTTGTAAGTGCAGCAACAAGGAACTTTCAATAGTCCCAGTTCTTTAATTTTCCTTGTATGAATTTTAGTCTGTGACCCTGGGCTAATGTAACCTGTTTTTACTACACTTTGCTAAAATAAAGGTTTGTTCACATTTCTCTAGTAACTTACCTACCTTACCTGGCAGTCTAAATTTTCCAAAATTACTGACTTTTTCCAATCTTCAACTTTTATGTTATGCAAAGTGACTTGAGCATGACAGAGTGTGCATCTTAACTCTAGGTTACATAAAGAAACTTTGCTTAATGAATTACAAACATATTTCTAAAGTAGCAGTTTTAAATCTCTTTGCAGATAACACTTTCCTCTCATCAAACTTGTTTTCAGTCACACTATATGCAGGAAGCTGTCCATCAAATCTCAAGTAAATTTAAAATTCAAATTTTCAGCTATTTGACCGTTGCTAGACATTAACGTATAAAACAGCAAACTTTATTTTTATGTTTTGGCATTATTCAATCATTCAGATGCCAGAAAACTTTTTGTTTTACTCTAACTGTCTGTCAAATTGTTTTGAGTTTTGTAGTTTTTTCTGTCCTGACATTATTTGTTAAGTTTGCCGTTGCTATGGCCAGTCAAAACAATTGATAGCATCTACACTCACTGTACCTCTACTATGTAAGCAATACATATCCTTGAGGTCATCAATGATTAACAGCATTGCATTGATGTTATATTATTCCTGGTATCATCATTTTCTAGACAATCACTATTATTTCATAATGAACTGTTGATAAAATTCGTGTGTCCCCAAATGACCGGTCAACCACTACAGAGATGACCAGTTACTATGTTCTAGTAGACAGCCTGTAGTCTAAACATAGCTCTTGCAGGCAGTAACTAATGAGTTGTTGATAGAGTGGATATATTGTTTTCATACCCCTTACCCTGGAATCACAGAGCTTATGTCAACAGTTGTCTGCCAAACAATTAAAAAAAATTGAAAGATGTCAAAGTTGACTAACTGACTAGACATAAAGATGAGTTTAGTAGACAGTTTCATTTAGATCTAAATTAGATTTCAAAATTCAAATCATTATTGTGTTGTGATTTAATTTGCTTTTTTAATACAACAATCAGAAAATTCTAACACATATTTCTCCTTTCTTTCAAATTTTATACATTATTATCAACAAAAGTTTATTGCTTAAAGAACATTTAGCAGTAAAGGTCGCAGTGTATTGTAGCTGCCATATTAGGATTATCAGGGATCAATATCATTGACGTGAATTGTGGTCTATTAATAAATCATTAAGAAATGAGCTCCACGAATCATGGCTTAAGCATTGTTAAGAAACAATAGGCTACTCCAATCACAGTACAGTTGCATTGTTAGGTAAATAAAACGCATTCCTTTCCTAGACTGAGATTCTATACTCCCCCAACCACAACTAGTAAATATCCATAGAAAAGGCATGTAAATGAAGGCCTAAGGCTACGATGTCTGTTAAGAAGCATATAATTGATTAATGTACCGGAACATACAGCCTTGGCAGCAGTCCAAATGAAGAGTTGTGTCTAGCAACGGCTGCTGTTTAATTACAAAGAATTAGCTGTTGGAGTAAAGCAAATAGACAGAACAGTACAGGAGTGAATTACAGTTGTGTAATTCTAAAACCTTGGAACTACTGCGGACAAGCTATCAGTATTCTGATAGTTTAAATTACACCAGTTCACTAACTTATACCAGCACAGAAGTATTATACTTGAAGGTAAGCATTTTATGATATATTTTGTAGCCTAGATGAAGTGTAATCTTTGATACTACACATAAAGCACAACTTTTATGATTTATTATATCCTAATATCTTCATCCTAAAACGATGATACACTTTATATGATAAAGTCTTAATGTGTCATCTCATTATTAAGGGGATTTCTTTCCCCTAAGCTATTAATAGTAACAGTCATACGGATAGATTTTATAATGATTTCTCCTACAATCAACTAGCATGATCAACTTGTGCATCACTAACCAGTCTGTACCAATCAGACAAATCATAACTATGATGCATTTCCAATTGTGAAAAACGTTCATACATGCACCAAGTCACATCAGCAGTGATAATCTATAATACATAAAAGTAGCAAAGATGTTGACATAGTTTAAATATTTAAATTCACTATTTCAATTGCTTGCAGTTTTGTTGAGAAAGACAATAGTATATTCCACTATTATCAATCGTCAACTGGAATAGAGTCGTGGATTTTTCCATAGTAATCTTTTGTTGGAGCTGTCAGTTTTCCATGCAACAAAACATTTCCATAAGTTTTGTTTCTGTAGCATAGATTTGTATTAATAAAAGGTAGTGGGATGAATGAACTGAGCGTGATGAAAGTTGGCAGGCTGCCAAGGGAGTCTCATGATGCCTAAGATTGCTCCATGCAATAATTAATTAAATTACACAGATGCGTGGAATATGTTTAGCTCGAACTCTTACATAACGCATGCAATTAGCTGCCTTGAGAATTGATATTTCTGCTGCCTGTTCTATATCTTGGAAGGTTGCCAAATTAAATTCGAAATTGAATGTGAAGTTCAGTGAGTTTCATAAGAGAAGTATAACAATCTCGGAATGTTATATATTTCAATCAAACGATCTAAGAATAATATTTATAAACAAGCTAAAAACAAAAGGTAACGGAATAGCAGCTATTGATATAATGTTATTTAAACTTGCGAATCACATGCTGACCCTCAAGACCACCAGGCAGCAACGGAGCTGCCATGACTTGAACGTTTGCCAAAACGTGCCATTTTGAAGCCTACTTAATACAATTACGTAATAATTTAGAACTCAACGCAATTATAAGCTGTGAGCTTTGATTGGTCATGTTCTTAATAACTTATAAGGAAATCCTTAAATCCATCAAGTATTTAACTTACTGCATATACTTCTATTCTGTTTACATACTAGAGACTCTCTCAACTTTGTATGAGAAAATTCTATAGTTGACCTACAAGAAAAAATGTCAAAAAGTTAGAAAATCTCACAGTATACCAGCTGATCAGTAGTTTGTTCCCAGCACTAGAATATGTAGCTCTACGTATGGTAATACGCAATTGTCATAATTTGTCTCACGTTACTTTGTAAACCATTAAGCCCCCACAAAATTTAGTTTGAAGTTCATAAAAGCAATTTAATGGCACTTTCTCACCGTGTTATAATGCTAAACATAGTAAAAGATTGTATCTACGCCCCAGAGAGAAACCACCGTAGTGACGTAAATCTACTACATTTTACTAATTATTCCACCACTGGGCCTGTTGCAGCAGAGTTTGATTATAGCTGTTGCTATGACAACTAAGCAATCTTACAATAAATGAAATGAAGACACTGGGATAGTGAGCTTTGGCCATGGAAGCTGGCAGCACTGCAGTAAATCTGATATAAATGACATGCCAACATAATTTACTCAAAAACTTTCCACTTTCTTGACTAAACAGTGCATTTCCTGAGTATTTCAATGTCATTCAAGGCCATCTATGCCTGCAATTTGCCTATAAAGAGACAATGTCAAAATTTTTAGGCTTTAGTTAATAGGTTTACCATAAGCTTAAAAAGTTGTTCAGTCCATATTCATTCTTAGGCTGATTTATTTCCCCTTGTTTGTTACCTAATGCCTGCTCCTAGAAGCCATGTTTGTCGCTAGAAACCGGATTTACTCAAACCTTGGGAAAAGATAATTACGCAGGTCCTATTTCATCATCTAATTGATTACTGAAATTAATACCAATTAACAACGTACAGCCTCCCTCCCACACCCTCCCTATATCTATTTATGTATCTAGCAATTATCATTTTAAGCAACTGCTTGAGTTACAGTAGCGGATCTAATGATTTCTGAATAAATTAAGGCTCATATTTTCAATCTAATGCATGTGCTAGAAATTTAAATGAGACTAAAATAAAAAGCTTACATTCACGATTCACAAATCATACCTATGCATTTTCAAATTGGGTTTTTTACTGACACAAGTTTTGCTGCTGCAGGTTTTAGTGACAAACGCACTAACCCAAAGGACATGTCATCAAACAATATTAAACAGCTGTTTACGTAATTAATTGAGAATAAAATAACTATCAAGACGTCTGCGCTAGCTCGTAATTGCTCTGCCCAGTTACCGTAGCAATAAATAAGTTGATGGTCTCTTTATTGCATTCCAACCAGCTACGTATATTCCGTCTCAATCGGAAATAGGAACACAAACTATATTGCGTTACATTAGTTGGGTAGTTGCCAAATCCACTCGGTAAGTCAAGTGTTTGTTGCATCATGTTCTCAGGCTATAATAAAGTCATTGAACCGTATCATTACGCTACAATAGCGGTCTATATAATAGTCGGTGGAAGTACGTTGGCCTCATAATACTATTAGCTTTCCATTACAAAACAGCTAAAAGGCGGTAACTTAACTTTATACTTTCCAGTGTTTTGATAAACTGAGCGATATTATCAATATCAGGTATAGTAATTACACTTCTTTTAAAATATAGAATGCATATCTTTACTTTGTAGGCAATGGTGAATATTTTATCTTTTCTGAGTTGTATTAATAAAATGAATATACTTGTTATTATAATATTAAATTAATATTATAATAACAAGTATATTCATTATTCATAGATGTATTAGAATACTTCTTCGTAACTTTATATAATAATTATTATTAATATTGCAACGTTCAAAAGATTAATAAAAATGTGTAATTTAATTTTTCAGATCTGACTGAATTAGAATCATGATGTATCCAGTAGCCGTGGACGGGCGTATGCCATTTGTCGATGCAAAGTCGTACAGAGAACAACAAATTAAGAAAGTTATTCAGAAACACAGGGCAAAAAGACAAAGGGAAAGTGAAAAACTGTGTACAGGAGTACCTACACACCCTACTTTACAAAGAGTCCATAGCCCGAGATTTCTCGACACTCATCTTGATTTGACTAATATAACTGATGATCAGCATAGTATTAGTAAACGGAACATATTACACGCTATCAAAAGATTTTTCTGCAACTCCGCGAAATCAACCAGTGCAATTACAGCTAACACAGCTGCTCCAACTAGTGTACAGTCCACACCATATCAACCAAAGTTCAGGGGTAAAGCCAATACAAATAGACACAGTGCTCCTGTAAACATCAGCATAACTAGTAGGAAACAGTCACTAAACAGTAACTCTCCGCCATCAGTCAGTCCGAAGAGATGTCGAAGGCGGACTGTTTCCAATATCGGGTCGATTATGGAAACAATTGATGAAATCCCTGAGAACATTATTTTAGAGAAGGAGTGCGAATCTGATAGTTCAGACACTGAAAGTTATGGAATTAGCAGTCTTAGTTCAGTGAACGGGTTACACAGTGTAGAAGGTAGTTTAAGTAGTCTACTAAGTGAAGCAACTAGTCATAGTCAGTTACTTAGCTGTACTTCATGACCCACTTCCAAATTGATTTTATTTTTTCAAATTTATTTATTTTTAGCATGCTTCATGCTGTTACTTTTTTTCTGGTCTTCATTGCTGCTGAATCTTTTATGATGTAATCATTGATACATTCCATTCATGTATTGAATAGTCTTAGCAATAAACACTATGCGTACTAACTACTTATTTGTACCAACGGCAAACTAGTACTCTGTCCATGACTCATGCACTCAGGTTATACATCCAGCATTACTGAGCCGTGTAATCATTCAATTAGTACTGAGGATAAGTATACAGGCAAATATAAGAGCTATGTTAGACTCATTAGTCATCATGTTATGCTGCTCTCCGTAAAACGTACTTTGACCGGTCAATAGTATATATTACTATATTGTATAATTCATTTCACTGCTGCGATATTGTGCCATAAGTCATAACTAGCAATGAATTACAAAATAATCTTCAATATCCAAACTGATAAACTACTTAACGAGTATATCATTATCTAGTGCTGTGTGACGTATTCCATGTCATTTATTGATGGCAGCAGGCAATTAATATGTTATTAGTGAAGCAACATAATACGCAATACATTCATTTGATCTACTAATTACATATAATATGCTGTTATTTGTTATGTAAACCCCAGTTTGCCTAAAACAGGAAACATGTTCTTAAATATTTCTGATGACTTAAGAAAGTTGAACTACATTTATAGTGCTGTCTATTACACCAAGTCATATAACTTGATAAAAATATAACCCAAGTTTCCTTACTATAAGCCACTTGAAATATATAGCCCTTTGAAAGGAGGCTGAAGCTATGAATGTTGGTAAATTTACCTTATAAATAGGGAGAAAACTCCCAAACACAAATCATATTCACAATTTTCCATAGTCCTAAGCCTTTGTATTGTTTACAACAGCACGGCTACTACACAACTAGTAATTAAATTCTACCGTAAAGGTTATATGACTATTGTGACACACCATAGAGGAAAATATTTATTGTTTGTATAATATTTTGTCATCTGTGTGTCAAAAGCTATAAAAACTACCAGCATGTATAAAATAATAAGACACAGTTACTCATAATTTGAGTGAAGCCAGCGGCTAGTTGACCATACACATAGATTGGGAGATGTAGTAATGGTAACTATAAAGAAAAGCCTATTTTATAAATAAAATGTGCAGCAAAATGAGTTGCGTTCTCATGAGAAATTCCACACAAGCCCTAAACCAAAAATCAACAAGGAAATGAAAGAGCTTAGGCTATAATAAAATTTCTTCATCACTGAACCTAAATAAAAGCTCAAGACATAACTATGTGTCTAAGTAAATTGTCAAATACAGTCAACTATAATTATTATGTAATTATTGAAACATTCAAAACTTAAAGGCCTCAAGTGAAAAGGTACAAAAGCAGTTTGCACTAGTAACAGAGGTCACAGCATTGCTAGTAAAGCTGGATGAGTTACTAAACGCTGCATGTTGTTAGGTCACATGGTAGTCCCATTATCTTTTGATACTCTGCACTGACTTTCTCGTGACTAACTGAAGCAACTCTTGATAAACAGCATAAGATAATAATTAAATGAAGATCATTCAGGACAATGATTATTAAAATCATGAAAATAACAAGTCAACTTGTTGACAGCAAAAGTTCTCCTGACTACACGAGAGTAACCTGGGGAATTATTTTGCTTTCAAGGAACTACTTGAAGCTTGAAATAATTCACTGCTCCCTGGACCTAATCACCACATTCTTGTAAAAGATGTTTGTTATGATTTTGTCCAATGATATCACATCTACCACCTTTTGTTGCGCATCTTGTATTGAATTATATTGTGTAAGATGTTGTTAAGGAACTGATGATACTACACTGTTTACAACAGTATGATTATGCATGCTGCTTGAAACCTATTTTTAGAACTGTTGCTGTACTTTATGCGTGCTGCATTGATCTCCTATTAATAGATTTACATTACTAACAGCTGCAGGGGTGAAGGCTGAACTGGGGAAAGGGGGTTGAATTAATGTCTAGAGGGGGGGGGGGCACTTGTTTCTTGTGTGGATTTTGTAAAATATTTGCCTCCACTGGTAAATTTGAACCACTGCTTTACTGTACGTAATGTTGAAACAGCGTTTGAATGAATTGGTAGGTCACATAGTTTACTAATAAGGTAGCCAGAATTTACTTTGAAGTTATGAAAAAACTAAAACACAAGATTTTTGAAAGTTCAAGTTTTAATAGAATTGTGTATTTAAAAAAGAGAGAGAGTAAAAACCTAATGAGTGAAAGAAGGGGGTATGAATCTTTCCCCGATGTTTTAAAAATATTTGATCAGAACCACCTATATGTGCATTCTAACCCAGAGACAACATTTATGAAGGAACTTCAAGTTTGGATTTTATGAATACCAAAAGCCAGAAGCTGGGTGTAACCCAATGACTAAAACAATCCCATTATTTGAGTTAAGAAGCTTGTTGCTATAGTCCTGTCACTCCACTGTTCAGAGATGCAGAGGAAATATTAAACAGCTAAGTTCAGTGAATACCCAAGGCAGGTGCTTCCAAGCACTGAGCAATGAATGTCATTCCTGTGACATCACCTACTCAGTCTGCAATTTTCTTATCAAACCACATAAATAAACATGATGGTAATAAGTAAATAATAATATTTGTGTTATTGAATAGCATGTTGTGCATTTTATAAGCATTTTTGACTTTCTCCGTTATAATATTAGTATGATTTCATAAAAAGTAAACAGCAAAGCAAGGCATCACTTGGCTATGTTTTGGCAGCGTCTTTGGCTGAATACTTTATAGGCTGTGGACTCTGGAGCATAAACATGTTATGGAGCACCTGCAACAACAAGCTGCTGTGTGTCAGATGGCAGGAGAAAACAGGTAGAGTTTAGCAGAAGTAAACTGAGCAGACAGAGATTATAAAGTATTGACAAGTTTTCTCTTCCAATCTGTTGAGCCATCTGCCCATGACTTATAATCCTTTTGAACAATAACATATTAATAATGTGTGAATGAGTTTAGTTGATATCTAGACATAATTTGTACGATATATATACAGTATTTAGGTGATATATGGATAGTATTTAGATGATATATATACAGTATTTAGATGATATATGGGTAATATTTGTATAATATTTAGACAATAATATTAAAATAGTATATGTGAATGATATCTGGGCTCTGGCTTGTAATTTATTCGAAACTGAGAAGGATTGAGCAGAGTCTTGGCTAAATTCTTAGACAGTCATCATGGAGTTAAACTAATCAATATACAGTTGTGAATAATGTAAATGTTGAAACAGACAATTCCCTCTTTTCTACTTTAAACAACGTCACCAACTTAAACTTGAAAAGTAGATTTAATTTTACACTAAATTGGCCGAAAATTAAAAAAACTTTTAAAACTTTTCGGACAAGCCAGTTTTCAATACAAGAACCAAGTTGCCTGCTTGGTAAGAGGTACATGTCCCTAGCTTTCTTAAAACCCTTATCATCAGGGTTGGGTTCTCACAGGAGTGGAGGCTTTGAACAAGCGCTACCCCTAACATGTAGCTAGGTAACACCGCTGCTAGCAAAAATGCTCTTAGGAAATATTATGCTCTTGGCATGTGGCAAGGTAGATACATACTTATAAGGTAATGTCAGTGATGATTCACCAGACAATATTTGCATATTTACGTCATTGGACAAGTGCTGTCAACAGATCCACGCTGCCAAAGATAATAAAATTGATAAAAGTAATGCCAACTACAATAAATACAATCATACATATCCTTATATAGAAAATTGGCTTTTCTAAACGGTAAAGTAAATGCAAAAGTCTTGCTAACTCAGGCCACTGCATATATTATAGTTTAAACTTTAAAGAATTTTTTCTTAAACTGGAAATTTTTGTTAATCTCCCATAATCACAGAACATATACTTGTATTCTCAGTTATTTTTATGTAGTAGTAACAATCAATCAAATGTGATTTACTTGCCGAAGACTTATGTATTGTGCAGTTATACTTCCACATGCACCCATGCTGATTTGGTAAATTTTGATATGGTAACATAATAATAGCCTGTTGCAATAATAACAGTCTTTCAGACTTAGAAATTTCTCTAATCTCTTCCTCTCAATAGCAGATTTCAAGCTAACTTTCAATTCAGAGCCTAAACAAGGACAGAAAAAACACCTGGGGAGACTTAGTTTTGGCAATACTCTGGAGGTAATTGAGTGCTGCACCCACCACCACCAAACCACCACCACGTCACCCACCACAAGTGACTTACTCCCAGTCTACCAGCTGATCTCATCAAAGTCATTAAGGGGCACAAATATATGCACAATCCTCGGTCTGAGCCCTTAATTTCGTAGTTCTGCCATAAGCTAAAAGTTTTGCAACAAAAATCTACGTCTACAAATTGAAAAATCGCTTCCAGTTTTTGTATGAGGGTGTAGCTTTATGTTATACATAACCCAAGAATTTGTATATAAATATAACTTGAAAGGGCGGGAGAGGGGTGTAAACTACCCTTATCATGTTATAGACTTTTATATACAACTGAGGTGCTTTGGAATTTCCTTGGTGTAGAAAGTCCCACCTTTAAAAATTACATGAATAGCAAATCATTCCCAAAATGGATACAAGTTGGTTTAATATCTCATCTGTCTTGTGCAGGGCGAAGCCTCTCTCTGATTTCTAAGGTAGGCGGAATATGAAGCATGTCTCTGAATAGAAAGGCTTGGCAACCATTGTTCTCGCGAATAATTAGCATGTGTAATTGAAATATCTATCAAGTGACTACTAATTGTAAAGAATACAGCTCGTAGTACATGGGCGGGCCTTGTGAATTCTAAACCAAAAAACTAATTGAAAAAGATTAATAGAAGCTTTGAACTAGCAGATGCCTGCTGCAACAAGTCACACGCCTGCTGCAACAAGTCACACGCCTGCTGCAACAAGTCACACGCCTGCTGCAACAAGTCACACGCCTGCTGCAACAAGTCACACGCCTGCTACAACAAGTCACACGCCTGCTGCAACAAGTCACACGCCTGCTGCAACAAGTCACACGCCTGCTGCAACAAGTCACACGCCTGATTTCATAACTTGCTGTGACACACTTGCTTGACTGCAATGAGCAAAACTATATCTCCTAACTTTTGAATTTATGAACAGTTGACTTTCTTTTTTGCAGAATTAGTATGCATGAGATTATGGCCAGGAAGGTGAAGGTTTAGCTACCTGTACTAAATAACTCACACGAAGTCTTGTTTACTTATGCCTGAAATACCAATAAGCTCTAATTTTGTTATTAATGCAAGAAATTCATATCTGAATAGCTTTCCATTGTTTCTTTGCCAAAAATAACCCATGCAAGTACTTGTGAATATCATAAAAGAAATAAAACAATTGGAAAGTTTTTGCCTGCTCATGGAATTGAATAGGCAGGCATAAAACTTCCTGATCAAATGTACTGCACTTGAGAATTTCAATTATAACGTTTTCGGCAAGTCTCCAAAGCAAATAAACCGCCTGAAAAATATTTTCTTCCCTCCACAAAAAGATCTAAGATAATATTTGCTAAGTAAAAGTCCCCAATAAGCAAAGCACTGCAGTGTTTCTCGTAGGATAGTTATGCTGTGTAGGCTTCATTTGCACATTCATATATAGCAAATGAGTCAATCAGGGAAAGTGGCAGGGCTGTTTCAATGCTTTTCAAATATAACCCAAAAGCATGAATACAGTTTATGTAACCAAATTACTTACGCCCTACCTGTGCCATGAATAAAAGTTTTGCCAAGAATACGATTTGTACAGATATGTAGGGTGTCAGCATTGCTGAGTTACACTATTTGTATGGAGGGCCAACGTGGAACATCTCAGCAACTGCATGCAGCAGCACGTGAACTGAATGACTACGTACCAGCATATACACCGGAGATATTCTGTGCGTCAATTGCGTAAATTTTATACAACTTGAAGTCCGTTTCACTTAGATTTGGCATCCGATTTTTGAGTAAAAAATCTAAGATGTTACAAGTGACAGACTCTGATGTGAAGTAGATCAATCGAAGGGAGGAAGTTTGGCACTCTCAACGCATAACACGTAAATATATGCCAACCACGTAACTTGTCTTGCTGATTAATTAAATGCGAATGGTTTGAGATTCAATACTGTATTTACAGGGTACTTCACTGCATGATTTTCATTTTTTAGTTTGGCACTTCCTTTAGGTCGAGATATTTTTTGACACAAATAAATCTATGCTGCAGTATAGAAAAAGTAAATCATGAAACACTTCTTTCTCTACTAACTGGTCATATCACTTGACAAAATAAATATCATTACATCACCCCCAAGACATTCCTAACAATATTATGCAAACTGGGATGTTTTCTAAAACTTTTATTGCATAATTCAAAATGCTACTTTCAAGAAAAACAACTAGTACAGAATTTTCTAACTAAAAAGAGATTGAAATAATAAAATATGTAAAATTTATTTATATCCTGAAATTTAAAATAATTTAGCTTTCAAAATATTACGAGGGCAACACAAAAATATAATGCAGAGTTACTCTCCACTAACTTAATCTCAATTTGATATCAATCGCCAAATAAATATTAAAACTTGATCAAATTAAGTTTTTAAAAACAGATGCATGACATTATAGAAGTTATAAAACACTAAGCAGCGTTGAATGTCTGCTCTACAACCAATGCTCTTCATCTAAATCGTTATATAAATGCAACTTTTCGACACAAATCTATGTAATATGCTAAATGCCTATGATTATATTATAAAATAGGTTCTACAACTTCAGCAGCTTCCTTACAATAACAACTAGCTAAAGCAACATTAAATCTGTACAGCAGCAAGCAAGAATATGATAAAACTAGTCTTGGAGTAAGAGCAAATCATTGAATTGTCTCCCCCCATGAAAGTGAACAAGAAGTCAATTATTACCCTAAAGTGCCGGTAATTGAATTCAATTACTTCCTAACACATTTTCTAATTGACTAGCAGAATCTGTTAGTACTGAGGGGAACTAAGGATTAAAAGGACAGTAGAAATTTTACATCCTATGTCAGACGCCAGCGCCTGACCTCTTCCACACAAAACCATCGATATACATTACATAGTTAGTCTAGAGATTGTTGCTCTATTATAAAACAACTTTAGTAGGAAAAATAATGCAATCATCCAGTCAATCATTTTGAACCACGACATTCATCACATCATGCTGTATTTAGCCGTATTTAGCAGTACCACTAGTGAGTAGACAACCCCCGTTTAAATATGACCTTTTCGTAAGAAGTTACTAATAAACAGCGTCTTTCTTTGCTCCAGCAACTGTTTGTCTGCCTTTGTAATTGCTTTGTCTGTCTCCGTTCTCAGCAGTACAGGACCAAATACATTAGCTACAGTAACAACAGTGTATACTACAGTAACAACAGTGTATGCTACAGTATAATATACATTAGCTATAGTAACAACAGTGTATGCTACAGTATCAAATATATTAGCTACAGTAACAACAGTGTACGCTACAGTAACAACAGTGTGTGCTACAGTAACAATACATTAGCTACAGTAACTACAGTGTATGCTACAGTACCATATACATTAGCTACAGTAACAAGAGCATATTGTATGACTTGGACATAAAATCAACATTTTTGCCAAAAATCATATGAAATTTGCAAGAAAACCTGGCAAGGTGTAAGTTTTTAATGCTAATTACAATATAATTACTGCACTGAGCACATTTACCTGGACTTCTAACTTATTAGTGGCAATTATTATGTTAAAGAGAATGTCCAATAAAAACACACGAGGCATCAGAATAAGCAATCTAGACAAAGATAACATGTTTGTTTTACTTCTCATATCCTGGAGAAAGGAGTGGTAATACAGGAGACATGTTATGAGACAGATCCAGTATAGACTAGTCAGCTGGAATGGGGTGTCACTAATTACAGTAGGGGTGGATAAACAGGAGTGGATAAACAGGAGTGGAAGCCCAAACTTCAAAGGAGGTGTGACAATAAATAGTTGGAAGATAAAAGAGTGCACACTTGAGATTACTACCTCCAAGAGATAAGAGCAGGAAGCCCTGCTACGCGAATAGAATCTACTGCAAGTGTGTGCGCAGGGTACATCATACTTAATTATTCAAACAACGAGTGACAGCCAGTTTTGACCACTGCCTGCCGTATCCATGGCAACGAAACAAGAATTTGCCCAGATTTACTGAGTAAACAGAGTGAAACATACAACTACGTCACATGACACCAAACAGAGTGCCAGGGGAAGTGTCTAACTATTTCATCCCCACTAATGCAATATTACAAGCAAACAATGAGGTTAACCCTAGAAATTACTACACAAACCTAAAAATTGGTTGAACCAACAAACAGTAACCAGTCCCTACTAAACAGACAGAATATGGCAATGTACAGTTTAAGAGGGAAGGGGTTTAGTCATTGTCGCCACAGAAGGTGGTGTTGCAAATCACTAGTGCAGTTTCTGCTAGTCTCTCAGTGATATTTCCTGTATTGAAACGCAACGTTTAGATATAAAACTTATGCTTTAGTCATCTATTTTAGAAGTTGTCTCCCTCTAACTATTAGACTTAAAAATCAACTGTTATTCTTTAAAATTAGGTCCTGACAGAAATACCTCAGAACTACTAGGATGTCAAGGACTCCGCCCCCGACTAACAGAGCAACAGTAAGAACAGAGGCTTGATATGACAGGATAAGACAAACCTAAAGTGTTGATATCCAGGTAGTTGTCATCAGCATACTTGAGTAGCTCCAACATGAACTCTAGTAGATACTCAAACACTCTTTTATGTATGAGAGGTAATCTTGACTTTATCTGCAATCAATGATATAGATTGATTGATTGATTTATTGATTGATTGATTCATTACATATCACAGACACAAAACATGTTGTGAAATTCAGGGTAAATACTGGCCTTAAAAAGTAAACATGAACAAAAATGGACAGAAAAATGTCAGACAGGATAATTCAAAATGAAATATCATCTAAAGTATGTACAAGGTGGCGTAAAAACTATGTATTATATAATTTCAGTGAAATAGAACTCTCAATAATATTATATAATAACAGATATAAGCCTGACGCCAGACCAGCGCAGCGGCTAGCTGGAACAGCCAACCAACTAAGCAGTGCTGCCTTAGCGAATGCTGGCAGCATTTACAATGCTCCCTCCATATCTACGAAATTCCGTAGAGAAAAGCTTGAACTCTTGTTTTGTGGCTTATGTATAGTGTATAGGGACAAAATGGCAGAATTTAACAGATCAGTGAGTTAAATCTGGTATTCTACTGTGTCAGGAATTGAGGTTTCGGGATCCGTAGCTTAGTGAGATACGGAGGGAGTTTTGTATTTAATATAATTAAATGAAATCTTAACGTCATAAATAATATATGCCATAAACTGTAATGATTGATAACATAAATATTGTGCTATTTACTCCATTTTGAAATACTCAAACTATTTCACATCATAAGACCAAAAATAACATTTTCAAAACTGAAAAACCTTTTATTGATTATGCAACAAGAAATTATTAAAAAGATTGAGTCAAAATGCAAAACAAAAAATTCTTTTAAAATCATCCATTAAGAAAACTAAATTTACAGCAATAGCCTAAATTCCTGATGCACTTGCATCTTCTACTCACAATAGCAGCCAGCCACCACCCAGCTTTCTACACAATAATATTTATTAGCTTCAGGTCCTTGCTTTAGGACAACTGAAATGTTCAAATATTCACAAAATACTCACAACCATAGACGCTGCTTCATCTGTGGCAGCAGACAAAGCATCATCATACAGCGAGAAGGGAATAACGGGCTCCCGTAAAGAGTCTAAGAATATGAGTAGGGCCTCCGCTACAGCGTGTATCGTACCAGCTATATATATTAAGTCAAGGTTGAAAGTGTAAGAGAAGAAAATTCCCAGCACACATGCTTAGCTACATATACAATTGACACAATATAACATAGACAGCTGGTGAAGAGATGCAAAGGATACGAAGGTCTGTGGATGGTGACGTGTCTAGAGATTCTCGAATGGCTACTATTTCCTGGTGCAGCCCCCTCTGTTGGAACAGATCCCTCTACAAGTAGAGAAACCGATACGCCATACACAACGTAACATGTAAGACGTAAAGCTCTGTTAGCAGACGAGAAAATGTTACCATGGAAACAATACTTAGCAGACGTATAATTAAAGCCTTTTGAAATCAGTTAACAAATTAAGAGCAGGAACTTGGAGTTGCCTGCACTGGTATGCTAACAATGGATAATAGTCCTGGGGGTTATCCCGCAAGCGAGAAAAATATGAGTCATAAAATAGAGGAATAGGAAATTGAATATAATTTGTCATAACATCACACAATTTACTACAGTATGATAGAATATACTCTAATATAGCTACAAATCTCGTAACTGTTGTACGTACTACTTGTTTGCCGTTATTGACGACGTTATCTAACAGGAAGTACAACTCTTTGGGAATCGGCATGGAGGCGTTGTCTGTGCAAGCAGAATCTAGCTTATTCTCCTAGAAAACACAATATATTGTAATACTAGAAAAGGTCGGCCACAAGTGGTAATGAACTTGAGACTAAAGAAAAACAAATATTTCAACAAAACTGAGATTTTTATGCCATGATAAATCTTCAATTCCAGAAGTTTTCAGGGCGCAAAAATATCAAAAGTTGTAAAAACAAAATCCATCTAAAAAATAAAAAAATATACACACAAAATTATAGAAAGTATCAAAGAGAAGCTAATGGCAAACAGTAGTAACAGTTATGAAAGGTCTACAAATTTTACATGAAACTGTTTATTTATTGATATGAGTTAAACTCTATGCAGCGAGTCTACACCCACAGTATTTCAGCTCTACAAGTTTACAACTCAGTTGTGACCATATAAGACGAAAGCGTGCAGAATATTTCACACTTTCGTGCACTCCCTAGCCTTACATTGAAATATATAATCATGTTGGATGCTTTTTAAAGGAGTGAGAAATTAAAATACATAATATTGATGGTTATTTCACCCTAGTGATCTAGTTGTTATGTCACTGACTTAGTGAACACAAGGTCAGTGGTTTGAATCCCAGTAAAGGCCATTGCTGATATTAGGAAGAGCATTCAGTCATAATTGCCCCTTTACCACAAGAGAAAACAAGTCCTTACTTAGTCCTCTTACAAACCCTTTCCATCAGGTGCTCTCACAGGGATGGCAACCATAAACCCTCGTGAGTGTTGTTACATTCTAATAAGCCTAGAGTAAAAGCCATCTACTAGAATCTTTATCTATTAACACATCCAACACACAAAACCGCAATCAGCTCTCATATGAAGAAGGTAGATGACTAGCCAATCAACAACAGCGTCACAAAATATAACACATATTAACTAACACAAGCGAAATGTACAAACATTTTGAGAAATGTTTATACAGAAGTCGCTGAAAACTGTACAACACACTCTTTTATACATACCTTCTGGTACAACTGTAGTACACGAATAACATGAGCATAATTACTGATGCATAGATACAGTTCAAGTAAAAAACGAGTAAGTATAGTGTTATGATTACTAGTGTTTTTTAACTACATTCATCATCTCCTAACCCCTCCCCTGTGCAACCATAAACTGAAGGCTATTAAAACCATTTACATTCAAATTACTATAAGCAAATATATTTATTCAATATAATGGTTTGAAAATCAAGCAAAACCATGAATTGTCCTGCCTGTATAGAGTTGTCTGTCCAGCTGCGTATAGATGTCAAGGTCAAGTAGACAGTCACCATAGCAACACAGCACTTACCATGTCTATGATGAGCTGACGTGGTGTGTTTCTCACGGAGTCAGGTAGTCGTATCAGAGTCTCCAGTGAACAGCCGAAGCAGCTGAGTGTGTATTTACCAGTTACTGTGAGCTAAACAGACCCACACTAAGGAAAGATAACTCCTTGCATATATAAATACGCAGTCGGTGGTACCACAATGCAGCCAGTTTATAACAAACAACCCAAATTTGTTGAACATATTTGTTGGGGCCAAAGCTTCAATTTCAAATTTAGGTTTTTAAATTTTAAAATCTAAAAAGTAGAAGAATTTTTATGAGAAAAATCTAAAACGATTCCTCTGATGACTCATTAATATATCTTTATAAATTTTGTCTAGTCTTTACATTTTTAAAATAATATTTTTACAGTTAAATCCACATTGGTTTGGTGACAACAAGATGACTCAAGCTTTGGCAATAGAGTAACTGGTGCAAGCAGAACTGAAGAGCTCAATGTAAGAAGTCAAAGGATACGAAGAAGTCTTTGCCACCTTCCAAATGCAGGACAATGATGTCATCAATATTATCCTGACCAGTGTTGAGTTGAGAAGTTGTCTTCTCATCTACATGTACTGTTAGATGTAGTTCTACCACTTCGCCTGTGAGTACAACGTGGCAATATATACAATATATACAATATAATGTTATACAATATAATACATATAATATGTTATACAATATATAATACAAAATATATAACATAATACAACTTGTTATACAATAAAAGTGATTAAACATAACTTAATAACATAATACAATAATAAAACAACCAAATATATAATGAAAAAAAACATATTAATAACACATACTAATAATACATACTAGTAACACATACCAGGTAGAATACATACTAGTAACACATACCAGGTAGAATACATACTAATAACACATACCAGGTAGAATACATACTAGTAACACATACCAGGTAGAATACATACTAGTAACACATACCAGGTAGAATACATACTAGTAACACATACCAGGTAGAATACATACTAGTAACACATACCAGGTAGAATACATACTAGTAACACATACCAGGTAGAATACATACTAGTAACACATACCAGGTAGAATACATACTAGTAACACATACCAGGTAGAATACATACTATTAACACATACCAGGTAGAATACATACTAATAACACATACCAGGTAGAATACATACTAATAACACATACCAGGTAGAATACATAATAATAACACATACCAGGTAGAATACACACTAATAACACATACCAGGTAGAATGCACTCTCTACTAGGCTGTATGACCAGCCAGTTCTTACAGTACGATGACTCATTTAGTTTTGGTATGAAAGAGAAGTCGGCAGGAACTTGGCCTGTGTTCTCTATCTCTATAGTCAGTAGGGAGGGCTCCATGAACCGCACCTCACCAAAGTCAAGCTGTCAAGTTAAACGATTGATAAATAGCAAAATTCATTTATACTTCAATAATGTCCAATTTTAGCATAAATTTAAAAGAAATTGGTTGTCAATGTTTTGTAAGTTGTTTTCTCCTTGAATATGCCTTATAAAAACATGACCTTTCCCAGAAATGACCTCGCAGATTATATATTCCTACTAGTAGAGGCAAGGTTTCACTCTCTCACAAGTCTGGCGCCAGTGGGCATACGCCTAGTGGCTGTGTGGCCTTCAAGGATTGCATTAGGTAATGGCTAAGCATAGGGCCACAGACGGATTTCTTGCAGCCCACAACTGAGCTGCTGTGTGCGAATTTCAGATGGATTTCACACAAACAATGCTGAACGGCTAGTTTGAAAAGTTGATGTGGATTTGATTCTAACTAGCTGATAACTATGTAGCGAACACACTTTTTGAGTTTTAGGTTCACATTGGCAATTTCTAGCGATTAAGTTAAAGTGTCAAAGTGAAAGAAGCCGTAATGTCTAAAGAGGCTCCACACTTAAAGGCTGTGAGCTTTACTCCAAGAGGAGTATTGATTACATCTATAAGCATGTATACTCCACATCAACTTGCGCCTTTAGTTAGGAAACTTAAACTCCTACACGTTTCAAGTCGACTGCACTAACCTCGAGAGTACTTAGTTTGACTTGAGGCAAAAACTCGTTCTCTAACTTGTCTAGCTCCTTCATCACTTCCTCGTACACGGCCTTGTAACTTTCTCTGTTCATTACTTTGATCTAAAACATGTTGCTATGAATACAACATGTTGCTATGGATACAACAGGTTGCTATGGATACAACAGCTTGCTATGGATACAACAGCTTGCTATGGATACAACAGGTTACCATGGATACAATAGAGTTAACAAGAAACTAGGAGAACAAAACATAGCGAAAGGGATAATTCAAAATGTAAAAGTTCGTCTTAGACAAAGTAGATAAAACAGATAGAAACTTTTACTAGTATATAGAGTAATGCTTACGCCAATGTCGAATATTTGGCTAACTGGCTTGTGATCGGACAGCCTGAGGCCCATATGCGCTGTGTAGTTTAAGGGGGTTATGTGTTTACCCTTGTGTAATATTCTATCTGTCCAGGCGGGACACCTAGCTTTCTCGCTGTAATGTAGATAAGGTGAAATAAAAGTAGACAATGAATAAGATTACATATTTTGGTTATTCAAGTTCAATTTCGTATAACATAATACATTTCATTTGTTGTAGCATTATCAACTACAAATACTATACTACCTAGTGTCATATATATATATATATATATATATATATATACTACTAGTGTCGTATATATACTACCTTGTGTCATATATATATACTGCTAGTGTCGTATATATATATATATATATATATATATATATATATATATATATATATATATATATATATATATATATATATATATATATATATATATATATATATATTACCTTGTGTCATATATATACTACCTTGTGTCATATATATATATTACCTTGTGTCATATATATCTGTACCAACGTCATATTTATATGTTGGAGGGAAAGTTATGGTTGATTCATTGTAGTCCCCAAATGCGTTTTTCACAGCTTTTTCTCCGAGCAACTACAACAAATACATATCAGTACTAGGTGCAGTTGGCTGCGGCTTATATTTTTAGACTAGGGAAATTATCTTCCCATTATACCCATTCACTCAAGGTACATTCACCTCGAGTGAATGTACCATTCATTCACTCGAGGTGAATGAATGGTACAGTCCATATAGCCATAACAACTTTTTTGTGAAATTGATTTTACTGGCTTTAGGTAAAAATGGCACACTGATGTTTAATTTTCCCAAACCCCAAACTAAAACCCTCAACCTTTAAACTCCAACCCCCTTTTCAAACCTAAATCTCCATCCCAAACACCCAACCCCAACCCTAATATTGAAAATGTGCCATTATTACCTGTGCCATTTTTACCAGACACCGATTTAACTAGTACTCAATCAAACTTAAGTATTTAGAAGCAAAGTGCAGATATAAAAATTATGAAGATATATAGACACATGTACGTAGATACCTGGTCCCTGTCCAGCAAGGGTTTCCAGTTTCGAGAGTCGATGTGCTGTTTCACTTGTTCCAAGGAGATATCTGTGATCCGGTAATTCAAGTCACCCAACCAGAAAGTGAGACTGGAAAATCAGCACCACCATAAGCTTATATTACTTAAATATCACACATATATGCTTAGATATACAGTTTATAGTACTTAGATATCACACATATATGCTTAGATATACAGTTTATAGTACTTAGATATCACACATATATGCTTAGCTATAGAGCTTATATTACTTAGATATCACACATATATGTTTAGATATAGAGTTTATATTACTTAGATATCACACATATATGCTTAGCTATAGAGCTCATATTACTTAAATATCACACATATATGTTTAGATATACAGTTTATAGTACTTAGATATCACACATATATGCTTAGCTACAGTGTTTATATTACTTAGATATCACACATATATGTTTAGATATAGAGTTTATATTACTTAGATATCACACATATATGAGTCAGTTTACTTCATTTAGTACACACCAGCAACTTATGACCTAACATTAAAGTTTGCTCAAAATCAATTGAAATTTACTATACATGCTATTTTTATGTGCTGGTTTTAACTACACATAACAGAAAAGGCTGGAAGGGGATTCCCCAACATTAAAGCACAGGTCATTGTCATATGCACTTAATATTCTATATGTGCAGACCGTTACGAAAAAACCGCAACGGTCCGTAACCAAAACTAGCTGAATAATTAGGGGAAAACATAGGAAATGAAGCAAAATTAAAAAGAACTTTGATTATTTAGGTGTATTTATTGGTGTTTTACTAGTTTTGGCCAAAAGACCATGTTCATTACCAGCTAAATTGTGAAAAATAGCCAAAAACTTAAGATATCCAGTGTGTACTAAATTAAGTAAAATGACCCATATGCTTAGCTATAGTGTTTATATGACTTAGATATCACACATATATGCTTAGATATAGAGTTTATATTACCTAGATATCGCACATATATGCTTAGATATACAGTTTATAGTACTTAGATATCACACATATATGCTTAGATATAGAGTTTATATTACTCACTCATGCTTTTCTATGGAGCTTATATTACTATTAGAGTTGTAGTCGACTTGTGAGTTCGTAAACACCATTTTATCTTTGATGTCCCTAAAATCCTGATTCCTCCTTTCTTTCTGTTCCACGTGAGCCGCCAGATGTGAGGTGATGAAACAGAGGGAGGAGTTATGGAGATCCAGACGGATGGCCACTCCACCCTTGTTACCCTGAAACAGCAAACGTCTGCATAAAATCTGACCAATCAACATGCAGCTCTATCTAAAAGATACTATACCAACAAATCTGAAGCAACCATACAACTACATGCAACAGAAAAACCAACTTAAGTTTCGGCTTGAACCTAAAGCTGCATTACACCACATGCTGTATAGAAAACCACTTTTCACCACACAGAAAACGGGAACTAAAATCCAACACTTGGCAAACTTATAACAGGAAGCTGTTAGAAATGTCTCACACAGCAAGGCTTGATATTGTCATTATATTACTATAACATTATATTGCTATAACATTATATTACTATAGCATTATATTACTATAGCATTATATTGCTATAACACTATATTACTATAACATTATATTACTATAACATTATATACTATAACATTATATACTATAACATTATATTACTATAACATTATATTACTATAACACTATATTACTATAACATTATATTACTATAACACTATATTACTATAACATATTACTATAACACTATATTACTATAACATTATATTACTATAACACTATATTACTATAACATTATATTACTATAACACTATATTACTATACAACTATATTAATGTAGTGCAATATTACTTACTATAACACTATATATTTATATTACAACATTATACTACTACAATAATACTACATCACTATGATATTATAACACTATATTACTATCATACTATAATACTTGAGTTAAGGTGAAGGTCGTTCCATGAATGTCTAAAAGATGGAATCTAGCATAATATACAGCTGAACAGTAACTCAATATATTCTGCAGCGTAGATTTAACAGAACCAATAACTGGGGTGTAACAGATAACATTTTAGAAAACTAATTATTCATTATAAAAAAATATTGCAAGAAGCACATTCAATTTATCAAAACAATTTTAGTAAAGTTTAATATATCTTTAATAAATTTAACTATAACAAGTTCATGGGTTTCAATATGCTTCATGCATCACATTTCAATTTAGAATTTTTAACTTGATTACGTACTCTAAAATAATTATTCAAATATGATATTCTTTTAAATATTCAAATGATTTGGGAAAGGGTTTTTCTATATAAGTTTTTAGCTTGGAAAATGTGCCTTTGAAGATGGAAGAAGTCACAACACATTTATTATAAACTTAAAATGATTTAAACACCAATTTAAATACACTCAGTACAAACTAAGGAGAGAGTGAAGTACCACATAAACCCAAAATATTTTAAGACAAAAATGTTTTTCCACACAAACACTGAACGAGTAGACAATGTTGACATCTCAAAAACTAAATAATATTTACAAAGATTCAACATTCTGTATAATGGCCAAAATACTATTCCATAAAAAACTCAAATGCCAACACAATATAATGACCACTAGCTAGCTGTTCTTGACCTACATAGACTCAAAGCCTCTACACATGCATGCAAACTCCGTAGATCTCATTGGACATAGAAAAATTAGAGAAGCTTATCAACTGTTAGAAGTAATGGCCGAAAAAGACCTAATGGCCATTTAGAACAAAATAATTCAATTTAAAAATTATGACAGATATTTTTTACAAGTAAAGCCGATTAGCTTTGCATTGTGGGAAACTCTAGTTATTTAGAAAGTGCGCAACTCCAAATCACTGTCTAGCTAATGCTGGTGCTATTACAGCTCTAGAAACAGTATTAGTTGAGGGGATGCAAAGACAGCTAGCTACTCATGAAGAAACGCCACAACACAGCAGATCTTTACGTGATCACACTGAATATTACAAGAGAGTTATGCCCTCCTGACCAGACATGATGACGTAAAGATCAATTATTGGGATGTTATAACAACGCATGAAGAGTAAATGAAACGTTACCAGACGGAGTCTTTGCGAATCCTGCGTGTAAAAGAAAATGAGTAAAATATTGGGTTGATAACAGCTTTTGCATAGTGTTTACCATAAGTTGTGAAATTTGCTCTATGTATGTGACATGTAAACTGACAGGTGTCATAAGGTGTGTGGTCTGCATGATAGAGGCACTTGTCATGACAGATAAGGTGTCAGACAGGTGATTTTAACCCTACGAGAGCTGTTGGTGATGCTAGGAAGGGCATTTGATCTTGTGATACTCTGAATTCCTGAATAATACTGCCATCTTAGCTTTGAGGAAAAATAGTTCTGAAAACACCTTAAAACAAGGTTCAGATTGTGTCTATTAGAAGTAAATCAAAGTGTGAATCAGCAGACCAATTACTATAATTAGCATTTATCAACCAACTTTTCAAGTTTAAAGCAAAGATTTCTTTGTAGCCTATAAGATGGCATGACACATTTTTATTAGGAGTTGCCCCTACTTTATGGGACTCTTATAGCAATGGGAAGCACCATGCACACACACCTCTGGAAATTGTTTTCTAGTAAAGACACACCGGTACCATTGGTCAGTTCCTAAAGCCTATTCTGAGCATTGTGGTAGGTATTTTGGTAGGTACTGTGGTAGGTATTGTTGTAGGCATTGTGGTAGGTATTGTGGTAGGTATTGCCATATGCTAGAGTGTAGTTTGACTATGAGTATAGAATAGTCAAATATGTACATATTAATATTGAGGTGGTGAGTAAGAGTTGTAGATGTGAAAAAGTCATCAGTAGGTAGTGAATGAGTCATAGTGGAGTATATTACTGTCATATGCATTTTCTTGGTTAACATACTGTAATAAACTAAGTTTTCTGATATTTAGCTTGTATTTCAGTAACTTGCAATGCTTCACAAGACCCAAAATCTTTCCCTATATATCATATAAAAAGCAAAATAAACATTGATTTATCTACAAAACTGCATC